>JAEIIJ010016637.1:0-11139 GCA_018904815.1 Drosophila ogumai | reverse complement strand
AATAGAAAAATTAATAAGAAATTAATATCAAAATTATATCTACTAAGTAATATGACAATAACAATTTCGGAATAATTATTTTATTATTATAAAAATCTAATATCTATAGCCTCCTTAAGAACAATAGAAAAATTAAACGAAAATTATGTGAAACCAGGACAAAAGCTTCCCCTTTCTTAACATAAAATGCATATTAAATTATTTCAACTTTCTTTCTTGCTATTAATGGGGTCGCTTAGCCCCCTTTAATTCCAAACTAGAAAATTTAGAAAATCTTTGCTCCCTTTCNNNCCCCAAATTACAGATCCGCCACTGGATAAATGGCTCCCCTTGGCGCCTGGCCATTCTTACCTCATTTTACGTGATTGTCGCCGCGAATCGAATATGAATATTTACACCGAAATTGAAAATTTTGCGGAGCACGGTTAGAGTTGGGAGCCTTGGCCACAAAACACAGAAACAAAACAAGCCGGAAAAAAGCACGAGAGAAAATAAAAAAAAACACAGTAACAGTGATAGCAACAACAATAGTGACACCGAAAGAGAAGAAGAAGAAGGGTGGCTTTTAGCTATGCTTCGGCTGTGTTCCGTTCGATTCCTTGGGCCAGCTGCCGCCTGTGAGCACCTGCCGCGATCGACTGATGCAGTGGCTCCCCACACAGGGCTCCACTTAGCCTCCGTTCCGCTCTTTCGATGCCAACTAACTGTAGAGCTGCTGCACACGACACGCAGCGAGACGGAGCGCGGGAGAGATAATAAGCTTGGGTGGGAGAATTGAATTGTATGTTTTTTTTTATCTGATATATGTTTTTTTATGTTAATTTTTAGGAATATAATTTTCTTTAAGTAAAGAAAGTTTTTCTCTAAAATTTTACATTTAAATTTTGCAGATATCTTTGCTAGTTAAGCGGCAGTGTTGATTTGAAATTGTTGTAAATTCTTGATCGAAATAAGCTTGAAGCCACTGTAGGCTTGAAGCGGAGAGAGCGCACTGTGGGGCGAAGGGATACTTTTGGTGGCAAGAAAAAACAAGAGGTTAGAAAGGATAACTCTGATAATGGAAACTATTATATATGCATTTGAATTTCTTTTAAAATATTTTTAAATATTATTATTTCTTGCTTATAACTTATTTATTTTATATATAAGCTGGTTATTTTGGTTTATGTCTTAAGCCCAGAAATGTGACTGACTTGGGCCCACAGTGCCTGGTGGCGAGGCTCCAAGCTAGCTTAACTTGACCGCCAAAAGCTTCAAAGCTGTGTGAGTCATTCTAAGCAGGTGTGCGTGGGTTCTCTCTTAAGTTTAAAAAGCAACAGCTGTTTTTTTGCTCTCTTTACCGGTCAAAAGAAATACAGAGAGGACAGTAACAGAGATAGAGCTATACACTGAACAAGATTGCGTTAGCTTTTCAAGATCAGGAGCTTACCTTTACCTTTATCTAAAAAGATAAATCTAAAAATAAAAATAAATTATGTAATTTGAGTTTGAGTAATTTAGGCATTGCAGTAATCCCACGGTATTGTTTTTTAAAGTAAATAAAAACTAAAAATGTGTTAAATTTTCAAAATTCCCTTTAAATGTTTGTTTTTGCTTGTAAATAAAAAATGCACATAATTTTCAATTAATACGGACTGTCACTATTGGGGGGACTTTTAATTTTTATTTAACTTGAATGTGACTGTTCAACGCCTAAATGGTGGCACTACAAAGGACGTGTTCATATCGATCTCGTTCGTGTTTCCCTAAAATTATGTGTTTCCATAACTCTGGGAGCTGGAGTGTTTCCTTGTTGGTTCTGGAAAGCAAGCATTGGGTCTGAACAATGTCCTGGTACTAGCGCCAGCGTTCATGCAGCGCCGAGGACCGAAAGATGGCCTTGGTCATCTCCTCGGACTGCTGCCTCAGCGGATGCTGCTGATGGGTGACGATCGAAGGCTTCTGCGAACGTTGGCTATGATGGCTCTCCTGGCTTGGGTGGCTATGGTGACCGCTCCGCTGGAAGCTGGGCAGCGGGGCCTTCTTCTCGTGGGCCAGCTCCGTGTAGGCCAGCTTGCGTCGCAGCTGCGGCGGTATCTTCTTGCAGTGGGTCAGCTGGTGGATGTGCAGGGTGCGAACCAGGTCGAACTTGCGGTCACAGAACTTGCACTGATTGCTGGTGGCCAACGTGGTGCTGCTGCCCTTTGGACAGCGATTACAGAAGCGCACCTTGAAATCATTTTCATGGGTGCGACGGTGGGCGCCCAGCAGCGAACGGACATGGAACCTGGCCCCGCACTCGGTGCACTTGTAGCGCGGCAGGACACCCAGCTGTCCGTAGGCGCTTAACGGCATCAGATGCCCCATGTCATCTCCGGCATCGCCGTCACCGGCCTTCTCCTGCATACGGTGGTAGCCCAGCTTGGAGTTGGAGCCACCGGTTCCACTGCGCTTGGCGGCTGCCATCAGGGCAGCCAGCTCGGCCTCGGCGGCAAAGTCGCGGGGAGTGAGCCCATTGCGGCGGGGTGACTCCAGGAGAACTAAGAGGAAAGTCCAGAAAGAAATATATACATTTTTAGGTAAAGGAAACTAAATTTTCAATCCGGAATCCTTTTAAAATTATAAATAATTATCTCCCATCCCTTTTTGAGGAAAATATAACCCATATACCCTTTCATAATCCTGTAAAATCCCATAGCTTACCGTTGTAGCCTCCGCGCGTTCGGCTCTCAACTTTGTATAGCTTCTCTTGCTGCGGCATCTCATCCGTCACCCGAACTTGTGGCTTGGTAGCCTCCAGCTTCTTGCCTTGCCTGCGCCGCTGGACACCTCCACCGACGGTGCCTACTTCTCCACCTCCAGCTCCTGGAGCTGTTCCCTTCGTGCCCCGCTTGCCAGGACGTGGCAGCACTATGGCCTGATTGGGTTCCGAAAGACTAATCAGTTTGTGCTCGACGGCCCGGCGAGACTTCTCCATTTCGGCCTCCACCAGATTCTGCCGGGTCTTGGCGAGTGTGTGTCGCGGTGAGTGGTGGGTGCCAGTCGCGTTGTGTCGCTGCTTGCCCCGCTTCACCTTCGTTGCGGTCTTCTGTGTCTTATTCATTCCGTGAGTGTGTGTTCCGGTGCCGACAATGCGGTGGAACATTTTGAAAGTATGTACGAGTCGAACGAGGTGAACAATGTGAACAATGGGAACGATGTGAATGCGGTGAGGAGTGAACAAAGTAAACTTCATGGGCTGCTAAGAGCTTGACAGATTTCAAATTTAAATTTGAATTTCGATTGTTAGTAATGTTCCACACCTGTTGATCGATATTTTCCACAATTCGTATAACAGTTTCAGCGCTGCCATTTTACATTCTACATGAGAATTCGACCCCAAAAACTTTGTTTTCAGAGTGACCAAGGAAGAAATATAAAAAAATATCAAAAGATATCGCGATTTCGATATTATTTTGATAAACAACCCTAAGCTCACCGCGTGCATTTTTTTTGCAATAAAAAATAAAAAACGAGTGGAAAACGTAGTTAATCACAGAAAACTTGTAAATCTAATCGAATTGAATTGCCGCGCGCCTACCTGCCGTCGCTTGCCAGGATTGTCATCAGCTTGTTGTGATTTTTGCGGCACGAATACGGAATATGAGTGATACGCGCGAGCAAATCCTGGACCAAATCAAAGTGCAAGGCGATCTCGTCCGTCAACTGAAGGCTGCCAAGGAGTCCAAGGAGAAGGTCAGTGGTCCATGTTCATGTCCTGCACACACACAACACGCAACACACTGTCCTCCCTCACCTCACGGAGTAGCACCCGCACCCGCCCCCGTCCCCCCCTGCGCATAGTGTCGCCAGGCATTGTGTGTGTACACGAACAAGTGCAATTGTTGCTGTAATTGCCTGCCCTGCTTTCATCATCATCCTCATCACAGAAGTCCACCGAATACGCAATCGAATCCCGAGCCCCAGACCTGGCCCATGACACATCGCAGCGGTGGCATTTCATCATACAGACACACATGCTGCGTTGGCAGTGCCACTTCGATTTACCATTTACCATTTATTGAATTTCGCAGTAATTAGATTGAATGCAACAAAACAGAGAACCACAAAAAATAGCAAAATTGGAGAAAAAAAGAGCGCGCGCTCTGCAAACTTTCACATTCGTGCCACTCTGTTGTTGTTGGTGTCTCGCTCTCGCCCCCATTACACTGCCACTCGAAAAATGCATAGCTCCCGCTCACCAGTGATGGCGCAGCTCTAGCGGCTTTCTAGCCAGCTTTCAAAACAAACTTAATGTTATATTCAGTGATCTGCTAATCAGAACTGCATTACAAATGACATGGCTTTTCGATTTTTTAATGCTTTTACAAATTATTTAGCCCTGAAATTTACAAAAAAGCACGCTGTATTTATTTGTTTTAAGTGCATTTTCTGAAATAAGCTTTTTCTCCGCTTAAAAAAACGCCCAGCACTCCCGTCCACAGCTTCAGTTCATTGTTGGCAGATTGTGTGTGTGTGTGTGTCCTATGACCGACTGACTGACTGACAGAGAGCGAGATAAAGAGGGAAAGAGAGCGAGCGACTGGTCAAGCAGGAGGCATGAGCATGGAACAAAAAGGCACATGGTGGTTATAGCGATTATATCAAACCTGCTAGACAACATCCAACTGCAACATATGATTTTAGCTAATAAGAGATTCGAGAAACCCGTCACTAAATGTCAAGTTTGTGTGCCTCTGTGTATGTGTGGCTATGCCAGTGTGCAGTTATTATGGCCGCCACGATCAGCTGTTGACCCGTTAAGCTGGCGTCCTCCAGCGGTGTACAATCGGTTCACAGAACCCTTCCTGCAACGTGTGTATGTGTGGGAATGTCCTTGAACCCGCTGTGGGGTAAAAGATTCCATTAAATCGCGTCACTTTCTTGTTTTTTCGGTTTCCCTGTTTCCAAGTGTTCAAGTGCTAACAAAAAAAAAAGTGTAAATCAAATCGAAAAACTTGTTTCGAAACAAGAAAAAGTAATCAGCGCTGACGGTCAATGGAACGCAATAATTGTATTGTTATTTCTGTTATTTACACCTGCACACAATCACACACATAACACCCATAACACTAGCGCACATTGGTTTTGGCACATACTTCATTTCGTCACTAATACTAATTATTTTGTATATAAACTTCGTCATAAACACAAACTAGTTTAAAATAAATGAACCATGAAAAAGAAAAGAGCAGACTTTAATCGGTTTCATTATTGTTGTTGTTGTTTAATTAGGTTTGAAAAGTTGCATAAAGATAGTTGTTGCCAATTAAAAAATTTAAAAAGGAAAAAAAAATATAAAAAATTTAAGAAAATCGAGAAAAAAGAAAAACAAAACACATGTTGCGTTCAATTGGCCGCCAGTGGCGCTGTAGTGCTGCGTTTCAGTGTGCAACGTTCCAGACGGCGCCCTCTGGCGGCGGGCGCGCCAGCTCCGCCGGCGTTCCAGCCTTGGAACAACAAAAACAACATCAGAAACAACAACCAGAACAACAACAACAAGAACAAGAGCAACTGCATCAGGTTAGCATCTAAGCAATCCCCCCACCCCCCAGAGCTCTCCTCCCCCCACTCCCCTGGAAATCCTCTTTAACCGTTATACTCTTCCTCATATTGCAGATCGATGAGGAGGTTGCACGCCTGCTGGCCCTCAAGGCCAAGCTGGGCGGCGATGCCCCGCCCACGAACCAGAAGTTCACACTGAAGACGCCGAAGGGCACAAGGGACTATGGCCCCCAGCAGATGATGCTGCGCCAAGGAGTCCTGGACAAGATTGTGCAGGTGTTCAAGCGTCACGGCGGCGAGGCGATCGACACGCCTGTTTTTGAGCTGAAGGTGAGTTGTGGTCAAAAGGATGAATGGGTCACCTTATTTTGGAGAGAGAGAACAGGGATGGTTATTCAGGACTTTGCAGGCTTTCATTAGCTCCCTAAAACCTCTTTTTAAATCCTTTAATTCAATATTTTCCACACGGGGAAAACTCTTTTCCGCTCCCATAAATTGTGTTCTTGATCAGCATTACCAACCATGTCGATCTAGCCATACATACAATCTTTTATTTTGGATATTTTTGGTTTTAGTTAAAATAAAAAAGGTATATTTAGTAAAGTTAGAGCTGTAACATAAATGGAGGATTTTTTAGACTCTAATTAGGGCACTTCAATATCTAATTTGAATCTGTATTCTTATACGAAAACGTTAGAGAACGCACCTGTGGCCAATGCTTATGAAAGGCATAATTATATGAATAATTATAATAATAATTATAATAATAATTATATGAGACTTTTGTTACTGTATTTTAAATTATATAAATATAGCCCCGTCCCGAAAATGATTTATAAAATACTTGAGGCTGAACTCAACTGATAAAGAAACAATATAGCCTTGAATATTATATTATTCCACACCCATAATCCCACTAGATTTGCGTAATCAGTGTTTTTGGACACAGAAATAATGCAACAAATTAAAAAAAATTATAGAAAAAGAAATCAAAAGAGGTTCTTACAAGTATCCTATAATAGAGTTTAGATGGGGATATTTATCGATGGAAAATATTATAATTTATTTCATCCTTTTTAACCCAATCTCTTGATTTTTCCCTACAGGAAGTTTTAACCGGCAAGTACGGCGAGGACTCCAAGCTGATCTACGATCTTAAGGACCAGGGCGGCGAGATCCTTTCGATGCGCTACGATTTGACCGTACCGTTGGCCCGGTACCTGGCGATGAACAAGATCTCGAGCATCAAGCGCTACCACATCGCCAAGGTGTATCGCCGCGACAATCCGGCAATGACCAAGGGCCGGTATAGGGAGTTCTATCAGTGCGATTTCGACATTGCCGGCACCTACGATCCCATGCTGGCGGATGCCGAGTGCGTCAAGATTGTGGTGGAGATTCTGGACACCCTGGATATCGGAGACTTCGTGATAAAGCTGAATCACCGCCAGCTGCTGGACGGCATGTTCCAGGCATGCGGAGTGCCGGCAGACAGCTTCCGTACCATCTGCTCGGCAGTGGATAAGTTGGACAAGGTGAGTTTTTTCCATGGAAAAGTAGCTTCTTCCATCTGTGCTGACTGTGAGGTGTTGTCTTTTGCATTTTCAGTCGCCCTGGGCGGACGTTCGCAAGGAGATGGTGGAGGAGAAGGGCCTGGATGAGGCTGCGGCGGATCGGATTGGCGAGTACGTGCGACTGAGCGGCGGTGCCGAGCTGGTGGAGCAGCTGCTGGCCGATGCCCAGCTAAAGGCTGTGCCCAATGCAGTGAAGGGTCTGGAGGGCATGCAGCTGCTCCTGAAGTACTGCTCGCTTTTCGGTCTGGACAAGCGCGTTCGGTTCGATCTGAGTCTGGCGCGTGGTCTGGACTACTATACTGGTGTTATCTACGAGGGTGTGCTCCAGGGAGAGTCCGCTGCCGTGGGATCGCCTGTGAAGACGTCACAACAAAATGGCGAGCAGGCCAGTGAACCGGCCACCGTGGGCTCTGTGGCTGGTGGCGGTCGCTATGACAATCTCGTTGGGATGTTCGATCCACGCGGCAAGGCAGTGCCCTGTGTGGGCGTGTCCATCGGCGTGGAGCGCATTTTTTCGGTGCTGGAGGCGCGGGCAGCGGCCAGCGGTCTGAAGCTGCGCACCAGCGACGTCGAGGCTTATGTGGCCTCCGCCCATAAGGGTTTGCACGAGCAGCGACTGAAGGTTCTGAACCAGCTCTGGGATGCTGGCATCAAGGTAGGCTTGGCCTCCATTCTTGAGGTACTGTCCTAATTGAATTACACCTCTTTGCAGGCGGAGCACTCTTACAAGCTAAACCCCAAGCTGCTGGTGCAGCTGCAGCACTGTGAGGAGCACCAGATCCCCCTGGTCGTGGTCCTTGGCGACGCAGAGCTGGCCCAGGGATTGGTGAAGCTGCGTGAGGTGACCACGCGCCAGGAGACGAACGTCAAGCTGGAGGAGCTTCCCGCCGAGATCCGGCGACGTCTACAGACCACCGCCTAGGTTCTCGATGATTGATATTAGCCACAGATACCGCTCCCGCTCCTAATTTATAAACCATCCAGCATCGAAGTTATATATTACTTTTTTTTTCCTATTTGTACGTTTTGTATTTTTGGTGTCCTGGCCGGAGGCGCCGCGTGCTACTATGCTTAGGTCTACAGTGTAACCATAATGAATAAGTGCGGACAACTTATACCAAAATGAACGCTAAAAAGAAACAAATAAACGCAGAAGCGACTCGCATTTACATTGTGAACTCTTTCATTTGTTTGGGTGTCTAGTGAGGGGAAAGAACTTGTAAATTTTTGGTGATAATTCAAAGCTTATTATACATTTTGGTATAAGCCTTTCACTATAACCTTAACCCTTGTATGTCTCTCAATTCATTGCAGAGCTTCGATCAGAAACAGTATCAGCTCCGGCATCAAGATAGGGACCGGGAGGAGGCGGAGCAGCAGCAGCGCTGAGGAGCGGGAGGCGTTGTCTGAATCACTGGACAGGATGCCGGAAACGCTGCCCGCAACGGCAACGCTGACGGCGTCGGGCATCGACTGCACGGTGGCTGTCCTCAAGGTGCCCACGCCCACGCTCCAGCTGCCGCAGGCCTGCAACCTGCAGAGTCTGGGCCTGATCATGGAGCCGAACAACATCAACATCGAGCTGAATCCCGCCGCCCTCGTCCCGCCAGCAATAGCGCCTGTGGGTTTCAAGGTGAGTGAATATTCAATAAAAAATATAAAGAAATTATTTAAAGTGTATAAAATATTAAGAGCTACTGACAACATTTATTTAGTTGAGATATATAAAAATCTATCTATATATTGACATAAAATATTCCTTAATTGCAGGAAGAACAAACATTATATAATATAAAAATAATTTTAAAAAATATTTATTTGTTTGTTAAGAATCTGTAAGAGCATTTTGGCACTGTGTACTGGTTTTGGCATCTCTTAATTTAATTATGCACAGCGGAGAAATGTCAAACGGTTCGCGACTGCTCATCGCCTCGTTTTTACACTCGAATTGAGTCCTGATTGAGGTCCTCCTCGCATTTCTCATGCTTCAGTGCGTGCAATTTAATGGCAAGGTGCCATGGGTGTAGGCAGGAGGGGAGGTTGACGATGGTGTCCAGGGGGCTGAGGTCGCCGCTTCTCATTCAAATGACCCAACGCAACGTTGATTCTGATTCAGATTCTGATTCTGACAGGCGCCGCCACAGATCTCTTTCTGTCGGCTAATACAGTTTTAATATGAAATTTCATTTCGTTTCAACGATTGTCCAACAATTTGTTGTTGCTGTCTCCCTGCTGCCGCTGACATGTCACTGCGTTGATGTTGAAGGTTGCGACGGGGTCGCACAGTGTCCACAAAACGATGGAAAGTGTGGAAATAATGTCAAATGACCTTGTGTCAAAATTTTTTTTTATAACAATAAATTCTATAGAAATTTTATACATATCTTTATACCAGTTAAAAGTTAGTTATAAAAGTTACTATTAATTATATATATTTTTTTAGTATTACCAGTAAATCAAAATTTTCTGAGCATTATCGCCTTCGATATCTACGTAATCAAATCATTGTTCGCTGGGTTTGTGACAGTGAAAGTTATTTTTTTCATAGCTCAAAAACGGATCGTTGGCGAGCCTTTATTAATATCTTTGGCAAGGCAATTTCAATACAAGTGCCACAAAATTATTGCAAACGTTTCTGCTCGCTTTTTTTTTTCGTTAAAAGCTCTTTTCTGAGTCCTCTTACAAACATTAAGCGAGACTTTAGTTAACGCTTGCGGATGCATGAACATTTTTCTATAATTTTTTAAGTATTACTTCCACTGTGCGGCATTACCTCCACTGTACGTACGGTATGTGACCCTTATGATGGTGGTGTTGGTGGTGGAATTGCAGTGGCTGCTTGTGTGTTGGGCTAGGATTTCGAGGTTTGCCCTTGGTATATAGTTGGCCACGAACCCGTGTGCCCATCCTCGTGTGTGCAGTGATTTGTTTCGGGGGAATGCACAGTGGAATCGTGGAGAGAGGGTGCACTTCAGAACGGTGGAGGACCGGCGACTGATATCATTCAATGCTTCTAATTTACGGATTAATGAAGGCGCAACTTTACATATGGAAATGCTCGGTCGCTCCGTCGCAGCGATCGTGGGAAGCGATTAGGAGTGGTGGTCTGGTCTGGTTTGGTTTGGTTTTGGTTTTTGGTTTTTATGTTTGGTGGTGTCGCAGAGAGGTCCCTTTTAAAGTCGAGCGACGACAACGCAACCGTTGCATTGGCATTGATGGATTGGCCCATAAATCTGTGATTTGCTAAGCTCGGCTGCCATTTTCCAGTGCAACCGATCACAAAATTAATTTGTATGAATATTTATGGCCAGGGTGTGTGTGTGTTGTGTGTGGGAGTGACTGGAGGGAGTTCCCCCCTGGTCAGTTTAAGGTCATATAGTTAGCTAGGAAAAAGTCTATAAATTCAGCTCAGATCCGATTTGAGGCTTTTATCTCTAATATGCGCAAATCCCTGGCGAATCCCAGCCTCCTTCAGTCATATAGATACAATCTGGCGAACTGAGCTTCAATTTTCCAATTCACAGGTCAGTAAGGTATTACTATAGGGGGTGTAAGGAGATATCCTGAATACACACAATCGCCAAACGAATAAACGCAATCGGCTTTCACATATTTACGACAGTCTTTCCCCAGCACTGACCCTGCCCAACAACCACGAATGCTCCGAACAAACACTAATAATATTAATAACGATTGTCGCCCAATGGAAATGAATCTGGCTCGGAATCGAAATCGGATTCGGATTCAGCGGGAGTCATAAACACACGACACCTCATCCATCCATCCTTCCGTTCGTCCATCGATTGTATCTCTCTGCTTCGGCGAGATCCCGGCTCAGCTGGTGGATGGTGGGGGGGCAAGGACACGCGGCGGCAGTTGCTTATCGCGGGTGACCAGAAGAATCGCCACGTGCGATTTCGTTGCCAATTCCATTCATAGTTCGACCAGTTCATGTGTGTGTTGGCAACACCCACAGCCACACAATTAGGTCTGCATGAATATACTTTAGGGAAATATTTAAAAGTAAAATAATATTACTAAA
>JAEIIJ010016634.1:0-10166 GCA_018904815.1 Drosophila ogumai | reverse complement strand
ATATTATTTTATAAAGACCCCTTATTTCAGGCACATATAGAAATACCCCGTACCTTTTCACATATCCATGGGTTACCTTCCCATGGCTCATTCCAAAGGAATTCGGCACGCGAAATGTGACGACCTTTAAGATTAGATAAGTGACATATACACACACTGAAACACACTCAAACACACACATTCGTGGAAGAGGTTGTGCCTTGGCGTGGTTCACACTCTGTCCACCGACTGGCGCACCTGTTGCACATCGATAAGGTTTCAAATTCATTTTTTTTTTAGCTTTTTCTCCCTGAGGCGCCAAGCTAAAAGTCGTCTGGACTTTTTCAATATTTGCAAATAATTAAAAACGGTAATTGGCTTTGCTTGTTGTTGCCGTCTTGCCGTCTAACCAAACAATTGTGGTCGCCCTATCGGAACGCAGCGCAAAAAGTTTGCTTGGCAGAAACAGAAAATAGTTTAAATACTCAAAAATAGAGCTGGGGATGGCCCGGATTTACTCAACAAATATTAAGGGTAAATTTGCATATGTAAACAAAAGGCAAGCAATGTTAGTTAAGCTCTTTTTGCACGTCTTTTCCTACATTTGGTTTCTTTTCTGGCTCTGGCCCATCTATCGCATGTTGATCTTAACTTTAGTGCAGGGGAGGCATCGGTGAAAACGTGACTTTTGCCCAAAAACTTGTAGCTGCTTTGAGCGTTTTTGTTTAATGGGGCAGATGGGCTAACTTTAATGGCGATTCCGAGGTCTGATAGGGCGCAGCGCTAGATGCATAAGTCAGATACTCAGCTGGAGTCTCGAGGCCAAGGGAAACTCCCCCAGCCCAGCCTGGTTAGAGATCGCTTTGCTGGCTCCTCTTTGAATGGGCTCTGAATTATTCTCCATAACATTTTTTTGCACACACATTGTCCCCACATGGTTAAGCCATTCAAGGCTATTTCCCATCGCCAATTAAATTTCATGAATGTAATTGCAAATCCATTGAGCAGATCGCGATATATACGATTTTGTATCTCCTCGCTACCTCTCTTTTTATTTTTTATTATTATTTTTTGCCACTCCATTTGATTTCGGCGGCCATGTCCTCGGCAACTTGTTCACGTCGCTCTTTCAACACATCACAGTCAGATACCGACAGGCCCAGAGACTTCGGCGAACTACCCACGCCTACAACTTCTCACTGACTACTGAAAATACGCTTAAAGTACAGTGAAAACTGACTAAGAAGGACCACAAAAAATGGACAAGAAAAAGGTCTAAAATATACCTAAAAATAAACATTATAGGAAACCATAAATATAACAATGCCACAACAGATATAGAAACAAAACTTAATCAAGATTTTTTAACCTTTGTTTTAGGATTTCAGAAAATGTCTTAAATATTTATAATTAATATTTAAGCTTTATTTTATACTTATTTAATTTTAGTATATTTTTTTTTCAAGCTACTTATTGTTAAAAATTATTCCCTGTACCCAACTCAGATGAGATATGAATAGTTGTTTGGGTGTTGTGTTTTTTTTTTATCTCCGCCTCACTACAACAAAGTGTTACGCAGTGGTGGCAGTAGCTCTTTGGATGTTGTTTTTACTTGAATTTTGCAATCAACAAAATAGAGAAAAAGCACCAACAACCCAACACAATCAAATGTGCAAATAATTAATTGGTTTTATGCTTTATTGTGAATGCCTTTGCGGCATTTAAGATAAAAAACGCTTTTAGAGGCTTAACCTTAGATTCGCATTCAAAATTTATTTTGTTTTGTGAATTTTAAGCGTAACTTTATGCTGAATACTACTGAATTTGTTATTTAGTTGTGTTTATAGGTGCAAATTGTATTGTTATGTGAGGTTAAAATGAAATACCCTGGGAATAAATTCAAAAAGAAAGACCGATGTACATTAAAGATATGCCGCAATTATTGATTACTTCAATTAAAAGCCGCCCGGAGCCAGGCTCCTTCTTGTTGTCCCAATTTCATATGAAATGTTAATGAATAATATTCGCTCGCTAATGGGAGAAAGAGTGTCGGGGTACTTAATCAACTTGACTGCGGAGAAGAAAAGTTGCGCAAGTTGCACTGGCAGCAACAACATCGTCGTGTTGCTGCTGCTGTTGCTGTTGCTGTGCAGTCAACTTGTCAGGCAGAAACTTCTGCAACACGTTTTCGCCCGCCAGGCCAAGTTGATTTCAAAATAATGAGTTAATAAACTTGCCAGAAGAAAGACCAAGTTGGGAAAGGGGGAAAGATGATACGCGCCTGCAAAGTGTCAAATAACTCAAAATGTCACAGCAAATGCAAAAACAAATGGAAAGTCATTTTTCCCCCTCAAAGCTGTGGACATGTTTATGTTGTTTTGGGTGTAGCCAACCAGCTGCTGAGTAATATACATTTTTTTTTTTGGTATTATAAAATATTAAAATTAGTCAAGTAAAAACTCTGCAATATTGATGAGTTCAATAGGTTTAAACTCCTAAACCTTAAACCTTTTAACAGACATTTTTATGGCTTTGTAAAGACACCTATAGTTGAGCTAAGTTGGCCATTTTTTGCTTGACTACTGCTCATTTTTTATGCTCATCGGCTCTGCTTGCCATATGGCCAAGTTAACCATGTTGCCCAGTTGCAATCTTGGCAAGCTTAGCCGACACTTTAAGCGCTCATTTAGCCGGGCAACCCGCAGAGCGGCTGCCAACCTCCGCCCCTGTCTGTTCGACCCCCAGGGTTTTTGCATTTCCAACTAATTCGCCGGCAGGCAGCCAGCATCAGCCGCAGCAGCAGCAGCAGCATCCAGCTTGTCTATAAATCTCACTCAGAGTGCAGGCTAATGAGGCCCGAGGGTGTGTTTTGGCAGCAAATTAACTCATTGCCACTCACAGCTCGCAGTTCTTCATCATCCTCGCGCCGATCTCCCTTTCTAATTTGGTCGATTGCACAGGAAAAAAATATATAGTCCTTACTATGGGTGTGAATTTGTATTGAAACCAAGTGTGCAAATTTTATGAAATATTTTCTGTTGATTTAGATTAATTTTCAAATATACTTGTTCATATGTTATAAGAAAAAAATTGCGTACAAGATTTTTAGGCATCTTTTAAAATTTGTTAAAGTTAAAATTTATTGTTTAATGAAAAACCATATTTATTGCTTTATTATTTCAGTTGAATAAATAATTAACTAGTAAAATAAATTGTTTTCAATAAATACAGCTAGACAAATACTTCATTTTACTATCATAAATTCTTCTTCTCAAGTAGGAGGCGGAACTTATCAAATTATTCCTATTACTTCTCTCAGTGTATGACATTGAATACTGACCGTCTGCGAATGCAAATACCCAGCTGCTGGTGGATCTAAAAATATGCAAGACGTTGCTTCGACAGAGCAGACATCGCCTTAATTAGACTCGTTATGATTGGTCAGTTTTGCAATTTGCAATTAAAACCATCGCCGGGAAGTGCAAGTGGAATACGCATTAAAATTTTTGCTGGAATTGGAAGCGATTTGTGAAGCCTGCAGCCCAACACGCGTCGAGTTTACGATTTGGCATCGGATTCGATGTTGGCGGCTGGGTTTGAAGGCTGGTTTCCAGATCGTTTGAGTTATTGGTTAACGATTCTCTATATAAAAAGAATGGTCAATGTGCATCAATGAACTGGTTCTAGTGGTTTCTATAAATTAATTCAGAGGCTGTAAAGTGTGCAAAGCTGGGATTATAAAATTTAAGACTTTAACTGATGTTGTGGTTTAGAAAAAAAAAAGAGTTTAGCTAAGCAAGGAAACTATTATGCAGTAACTGATGATAAAAAAAATATATAAAAATATATATTTTCTTAAAATACAAATATTAAAATATATTTTACTAAAATCCCTTTCCTAACAATCCTTAAGTTGAGTCACAACTCCCTTTCGCATTCCTTTGCCCCCCTAAAATCCTTGAAAACCTGCCAAAAGTCTGTCAGCTTGAAGAATACTTTTAAACCATTGAATTTCTGGTTCTCAAAACAAAGGTCCTGGACCGGTAAACCTCTGAGAAATCCACTCGAACAAACAACAAAACTCTTTCTAATATAATCGAGAAGGCTTCAGCTCAGCCCGGCTCAACTTTAACCTTCAACTTGAAGTCCCAGGCAGTAGACAAAGCGGAATCAGAGAAAAGAAGCTAACCCGGCAAACACTTGATACACTTCATATAGCCCAGGCCAAGCAGCAAACAACAAACAAAAACCAAAATACAATGTTCCCTATGTATTCGAGTTGCTTCTGTTGTTGTTGTTGTTGCTGCTGTTGTCTGCTTGTTAACAAATTTCGAAGTGAAATATTTCTGGGAATTCTTGGGCACACAACGACATACATACAATGGCATTAAATGCACTACAAATAAAAAAATATAAATATACAAATATATTATGAATTGTAAAGTGATTTAAAAAATTTAAATAAAATATAAAAATCATATTTTTAATGCGGCGAAGCTTTATTAATAAAATAATTTAATTAATTTAGTTTGTTAGTTTTTCTTTTTTTCCAGTGTTTCAGCAGACAGACAAACAAAGCGCATGTGCCGACATCCCCATGCTCCTCTTTTTCCTCTTTTTTTTTGCAATAAAAACAGCGCAGAAACGTGGAGTAGAAGCTTTTGGAGATTGCGCAAGCGCAACTGACAGAAGAACCAGTAGGAAAGTATGGTAGATGCGGGAGTTAGGATTTTATGATACCCTTTTAAAAGGAAGTCCCAAAAAATAACATTAATATGGAAATAACCCTTCCGATTAAGCTAAACATTTAAACGATTTTATATGTTAAGTTAAATATTTAAAAGCATTAAAAAAGTAACAGAAAGTGATATTATATATTTTTATTAACGAAATAATATCTCAAAATTTAAATGTAATATATTTATACCCATTTTAGTATCTCATTAAGAACTTTAATTCCCATCTACCCAAGAATTTGGCAAATACCCAGCAAGGCAAAAGGAGCCAAGAGCCCATTGAGAGTCTGGAATTTTTATGGCATTTCACATGGTTCAAGCTCACACTTACAATTACTCTTCCTGCAATTCCCCCACCAATCACACAGATACTTCCCCACACACACACATGCAAACTCCCTCCCATGCTCATCACAAAAGACTGCCATTGTCTCTTCGGGCGGTTTAATGGTCTTCGGAAAAGAGACAGCGGGTCGTCGGGGGTGGTGGTGCATTTTCCACTGCAATCGTCGGCGCGACATGTAAATTAGTGCAAAGTATTTGCATTTTAATGTAAATACAAACAGCAACAATGCTGCGACAGCAACGGCAAACTCAATTTGGACAGAAAATTGCAATTAATGCAATTTGCATTGTAAATTGCAGCTAAAAAAGGTAACCCTTGGCGACATGCGGAAAAAAGGTAAATGCGATTTGTGAAATTGCAGCCATTCCAATAAGAGAGAAAGAAAAAGAGATGAGATGGCCATAAGATAAAACTCAGGTGATCAAAGCAGCCGCCGAAATGGAGTGATACAACATTCAGGGCAATGGGCAGGGCCTTACTAATGGAGGACTCCCTTGGGAGAAATTACTGAACACAAAAGTATTGGTTTAATTAAAAATACATGAAATTTTAAAAGAAGTTACGGCCATAAATTAATCAGTGATAATGAACTGAATATATGACATACGATTTATAAAGAATTTTTACAGATTTTTCGGTATGCTTTTAAAATTGTTTTTAATATTTTAAATGATATCTTTTAGTTATACAACCCAAAGAATTTGGTTATATAACAAATACTTTTCCACATTGTTTAAAAATTTAGTAAATTCCCATAACAAACCCCCCAAAGTAACTAGCTCTACTTGAAATTTACCTAAAAAACTGCAGCTATTCCCGCTGCCAGATCGACGACCGGTCGTTTTATTGCAGCTCCAATTATTTTCAAAATTTCCTTTATCCTTGGCGTTGTTGTTGCCTCCGATCTGGTTGTTGTTGTTGTTGTTGCTGTGGTTAATGTTGCTGGTAGCTCCGATTATAAAGCTCGTGGTCTGGTTGCTGATCGTACTGTTGTTATTGTTGTTGGTGCGGTTGCCACTCGAAGAGCGGTTGGTTAGTGGGAACATGGCATGTATCTTTTGTGGTTCGCTGGCTGCCTCATGTATGTATGTATCTGTATCTCTGGGATCCGTATCTGGATGGATGCAGTTCCAGCTGCGAATCCTTTCAAGTCGCTGCTGCTGCTCCTCCTTCTCCTCGTTCGTTCTGCCCTTTTATTTTACACTTTTTGCAACACGTACTTTTTCGGGAATTTCTTCCTTGGTTTTTTCGTTGAATTCGTTTTCGAAATACATCTACAGAGCCGGCTTTTAACGCTTTACAAGATAAAACAAGAACAGCACTTTAATTTAAATTTATAATTTGCATTTTTTCACACATTACTAACGGCTTTCTTTTGTAACCAAAAAATGTGAATACATTTGGCAAAATATTCTTTTGTCTTGTCTGTTTTTTTTGTTAGGATAAGCGATTGTGCAAAGAATTTATTTTTAAAGGTATTTAATTCATGCTAAATCATATTATTTATTAACTTTAAGATTAGGCATTTATTTAGCCACTAAATAAATCTTTAAACAAATTTTTAATTCATGCGAAATTTGATTCATAGAAACCTTTGGGAATTCCTCACTTAAGATGGGTAAATGCTATCTAATCTCAGGTGACTCAATTAGGTCTCGTCGAATTTCGCCATGTAAACCATTAAAAACTTTGCACATTTTCGCAAACGAAACAAAATTCCTAGACAGTGACATACACACACACACACTATTTTTATTCAGGTATTTAAGTATATTTACTTTTAGCCGCAATGTGCTCACATTACGTATACGTCACAAGCACTTGGAAATTTTGTTAAATTTAGTGATTTTCGCACATTTTCTTAGGCGAATCGAAACCGTATCCAAAGTGGCGTATAAGAGGGAGATGCCGGCTAAACGATCTCGAGTCGTTAGGCTTTTCCGATCCGATGCGGCTTTTCCGATTTGCGTGCGGCACGCTTGCGCGAGCTTTGAAATGCGTTTCGAAACTGAGAGCAGAAAGCCAGACAAGTGTCGGCGAGCTGGAGAGTCGGGCAAGTCTTACAGTGGGCAAAAAAGGCATGTTTTTGGATTCATAATGAACTGGAATTTCTGTTTCAGTTCCACAGAATATTCTATGCCAGATTTTTATATATTTTTAAATAAATTTACGCGAAAGCTCAATTAACGCTAAGTAAATTTATGAAATATATTTTATTAAACATTTTTATGATTAAAAAATTGTTAAATAAAATTACAAAAAGAAAGATAAGCTCATTGCAAGCAAGCAACGTTGGCAGCAAAAAATCATATTTGGTTGTTTCCTTTTTTAAAATTCATAGTTTGCACAAACAGGTTCTTTAATTAAATATTATTAATAAATAAGTAAATTTGTATCTAAATATTTGTAATATTTGCCCATAGTGCACCACAAGCCAGCTGTGAGCACACAAGTCTCCGAAACTCTCCACACACAGACCGGTTTTTTGTGCCGTTCTCCAGCTCTCTGAGCGTGTTGGGCTCTGACTTTGGCTCTCCCTCTGATAGGCGATCTCAGCACGGCGCTCTGCCGCTTATCAGTTCCACTATCACTATCACTCTTTTTTCAATTTGCGCCGAGGAATTCATTCACGCTTCGTTGTCGTTGTGTTTGTGTTTGTCTTTTAGTGCGTGGTATTTTGTGGAGCTAAGGGGTATGCTGGGATTTATTTTATAAAGGTCATATTGGGAAGAGGAAAGGGATTATGATTTGTGATCTTCAAAAGTTTTTTTTTTTTTAAATATGCTGTTCTAGATTTTGCAATATTGTAAATTTATTTTGAGCCTATCATTTTGTAGCCTACTTTCAAGCATCAGTTTAATTATCTTAAAATCCTGAATCTTTCATTAAAAATGTATACAAAAATCATTCCTTAGAACCCTTTGTTTCATGATAACAAATTTAATTATTAATAGATAAATTTTAAATATAATTTTAACGAATCAATTAACATATTTTTAAAGAACCAGGTACCAGTACCAGGTACCTCGCAGTTGAAACAATCTCTTAAAGGGCCCTTACATTTTGATTTTGTATTTATTCTTTTTGGGTTTTGACTGATTGAGGTGCTGACTGCAGGGAACTGTCGCTTATCACGGTGTCAGTGGAAATAGCAAACATAAAAGACTGGGTAAGGGTCCGGTGTCTACCTCCCCGGCTTGTCTTCTTTTCAGCTACCCGATGACGCAAGCGTACGTGCCTCTGGTGCCTCATTAACCCGCCAGATACTCGGCACTCTCCGGGGGTTATCGTCCCGATAAGAGAGCCACTTCACGAGAGGCGTTCACGCCGTGAATGTGTCAGGATATTGTTTCTTAAAGTGGATTTCGAGATTTGTGGAAATTAGTTTTCCAATTGAGTCATAGAGCGGTGTTAGTTTAAAGAAATCTCTAGTCAAAATGTATTTACTATTAAAAAATTTAAAATCAAATATTAAATTTTGAAAATAAATTCTAGTTTACAAAGACTCGTATCTCTAAGACCCATAAAGGCACTTGAAAATATTACTGCAATGCCCAAAACTGCCTCAACGTCATTACCAATTCTGGTAGCTTTCCAGGCCATTAGCAATCACACTGCGGTTGCCCAAGCCACCAACATTTTCGATAAGCATAAGCCCCTCTTGTCCGGCTTTTTTTCAATTAGAATTAATCTATTACAATACTCATTACAAAAAAAAAGGAAATAACACACGGGGCTCACGTAATAAAATATTACCACAGGCAGTTGACAAAAGTAATAGTTTGTAATCGCCCGAAACATTCGAATCGGATCCAATCCCCATAGACCATGAGTCGATGCCGGGTCTGAGCTTCCAAAATGAGCTAATACCTTTGACACAATCTTGATTAATGGGGCCTGATAAGGGGTGTGGGTGGAGGGATATAGATTTAGAAGCAGAAGCTGAGACATCTGGTTCAAGTTTTCCTCGAGGAAATCTGGTCTAGGCAGAAAACATGAAGAGACATTTAATTGCAAGCATATAAGCGATTAACAAACCATAAATAATGTTTTAGATAAGATTGTGTTTATAAACAAATTGAGATAAAGAATAAACTGATTTTTTATACTCCATTTAGGACAGAGATTGGTTAGGTCACTTCTTTTGATAACTTATCAATATTGATTCATTCTAAAATTACAAAAATTTTAAAATTTGTTATCTTAGATTTTTTCATAAAATTTATTTTCGTGATATACTCCTGATACTCCCCCAATATACCTCCCCTTTTCCTAACAACAGACATGTAAATGTCCTGACCCTAAGGTACATTTACCTCCTTTCAATGGCAGGCACTTTCATTATCGCAGACTCACAAACTAACTACAGAGTTCAACTCATAAATATTGAAAGAGCAATTGCGAATTCAAATTCAAGTGCAGCGTTTCGATTGTGGGAATCGCCGACTCGCGGTTATCGAACACACAAAATGCATTCGGAGTCGCATTTGTCTGTGCGTGCGCGGGAATTTTATGGGACTCGTATCTGAATCTGAGACTGGGTCGGAGTCCCGGGATCCTAACCAATAAATAGTTGGCCATCCGAGTCCATGCTGAGCCTGCGGGCAACAAAGTTGCAATTGCAACTGCGTTCCAGTCAAAGTTTCTGTGTTGGAGGCTGCGTACCGTATTCGTCAGATAGAGATACAGTTGAACTTCTTCAACAAAGATTTTTAATATATTTAATTGTGCAGAAAATAATTGTATATAAAATATATATAGTAATCATTTCATATTTAATATTGTCTTCAAACTTAGACCAAGAAGAAATGAGCAGCTCTGCTTTAGAGCTACCGATGTAACTTTAAGTATTCTTTAAGTATCTTTGCATCTATCTTTAAGTTCAGAGCTCCAAGTTCAAGAATTATCCAAGAAAAGGGATTGTAACGACTGGCTGCTGTTATGAGTCAGAGGGGGCGCACGCGTCTTGTCCCGGCTGGGGCTCGTCGGCTAATGGGTGGTAGTTCTGCTCCCTCTGGACTTTGCCTTTCTTCGTAGATCCCTAAAGTTACGTTTAAACTGCGTGCTACGACGAAAAATATGAAAAACCAAACACAAACATCTAC
>JAEIIJ010016632.1:0-10094 GCA_018904815.1 Drosophila ogumai | reverse complement strand
AAAACATTTAAATAAATAATATATGCAATAGAGAAATATTAAAAAATCAGCTTCTTCAAAATACATAGGCACTTCCATAATAATACTTATGTCCTGATAACAAAATGTGTGTACACAATGAATTATTAGCTATTAAGAGAATATTTGGGTCAAAATAATACCAACATGTCTAATATATCCTTTAACTCTATATAAATATTATTTAAAAATCCATAAACCTCTTAGAGTGCATCTAATATGCCGCCCTTCAAATTCTAAAAGTAACTTATTTGTTAGTAAAATTTTATAATATTAGTTTTAAGCTTTCCTGCAGCTTTATATTTGTATATAGGATAATAGTTTTGGTTTTGACTTACCCGCAGTAATTTTCTAGAGCCGATTGCCTATTATATTTACTCCGCAGACTTGGCTGAGATTCATTCCTTCGACTGCAGAGATTCTTGGTGTTTTTGCATAAATTAAATATGATATTGCACTTTTCCAACAAGCCGATACTTTTCCAGGGGTCTTCCAGAAGGATTGAGATGCACACCTGACAGGTGAACACAAAGAGAGGCGGAGGGGCCTCTATTTACAGGTAGCTAGAGCGAGGGAGGTTGATCGATAATATGAGAGGGAGGTTGATCTCCTTCTCCCTCTCCCTCTCTCTAGCTACCTATTAATAGAGGCCCCTCTGCCGCCGCAGCCTCAGTCAGTGCGCGCCTCCCCTCGCGTTCACCTGTGCACTTGCGCATCTCAACCCATCGGAATGACCCCCGAAAAAGTCTCGTTCGCTGGAAATGTGCAAGTTCTTATCATAATCGTGCAAACACACCAAAAATCCCTGCAACCAAAGGAATTTATCATCGATGAATCTCAGCCAAGTCTGCTCTGTGGAGATGGAAGGCAACAGAGTGTCCTTTACTGCGGGTAAGTCCAAGCCAAAACTATTACTCTAAACACATAAAGCTGCTCTAGCAGCGATCGGGCTTAGAAAACTTAGTTTAAAACATAAATTAAAGCTAACTGCGAATACAGATCGCTCCTTGATTCGTTGATTAAATTGATTGATTACATCAAAAAATTATTGGCAATATATCAGGTTATATTTGTGGGTTTTAGTGGCAAGGTTACCATCCCTGGGGACCTCCAATTGGATCTAAGCTCCGTTTATATATGACAGCTATAGCTGGATTAATCATTTCACCTTTCCAGGGTCGATTCTTAATAATTCAATTGCAAACTGCAATGTAAAAAATAACAAATTAAAAAGGCCTAAATCAATGAGGAATAGATTTTAATATATATTTTTTATTTCAGTTCAGAAATGTCTTAATTTCCCTTTAAATATCCTAAAATGTATTTCGTTGTATTAATATTTTTACTATTATTATTCTGGAATACCCCTTCTCTTGCAGCTCCTTTGCCGCGCAATTAGTTGTTTAAAATAAATCCTAAGGAAAATCCAAATGGATTTGAAATCATAACTCTTTTGGAATGCATTCGACACGAAAGGCCTGAGAATATGGCACCTGGGAAAAGATGTTAGTCCGATACCACTTTCGAGACGGAAAGACGGAAACAAAATCAATCAAGAGCCGTAAGAAATCACCGGAAGCAACGGCGAACCACCCAAGGTCCGTAGAGAAGGAGGAGCGAGTGGAAAACTCAAGTCCGCTCAAAGTTCCACGGACGCGAGCAGTTGGGACAAAAGTTACGACGCCGCGGAGGCAAGATTAACGACCATGGCAGGGTCCCACCCGAATCCTTGCCGGAGCAACGGTGCAGCATAAGGCGAAGTCGATGCCGCGGAAGTAGACTATGTCGCTGCCAATATCAATATCAATTTCAACCCAACACTATTACTGGATATCGCAGCAGCAGCAGGAACAGCAGCAGCAGCAGCAGCAGCAGCAGCCGGAGGAGGAGTTATGCGCTAGGGCAAAAGCCGACGCCAGGAGCAGTCGATGAATCGTTAGGACAATCTAATCTCAGCATCAGTCACGAAACCACAATGAGCTTCCTGCAGCCACAGCACGCACTGTCGAGGGCGAGGGTCCCTGCTGTCGGCGGCACCCTGCTGGTCTACGGCCTGGGGCTTCTAATTATGCTGCCAGGTGAGTGAGTGGGTCCCTTGGCCTGGAATAGAAACGGAAACAAACAGGATGGAAAGCCAAATAAACAAAATAAACGGATAAGGTGGGAGGGAGCTCCCAGCATGACGAAGAAACCTTGAAAGTCACAACTCTGCCGGGAGCATTTCCTATTTAATCTCATTTACTATTTTATTTTAATATCAACTGATATGGCCATCACTTTAATAATAGTTTTCAAAGTATCACTAAAAAGGAAATTAAGTGGATATGAAAACACCTTAAAATTGAGCCGAGGGTAAATTTTTAGGTGTTTTCTTATCCATTTAATTTATTTTTTTAGTGGCTTTATTAATAGTCTACAAAGTATTCAAGCGTTGAGGCTTATTTTAGGGAGTATGTAGACTTTTAAGAGTAGTTTAAAAAATAATATTACATAGAAGCTACTACTATTTTTTTAATATGTATATTCCAAATTGTTAGAAGCTAAGTCATTCTTAGGATTTTTCTTATATTTTTCATAAAAGCAACAATTTTTTTGACAGTTTAGAAAGTGTTTTACTGCTTTAACATCCCTGAAAATAAACAAGTTATGTAGGCTCTACTGGTGTACAATTATTTAATTTAAAAAATCAAATCAAATTTAAAATTTAATTTAAATAAAAGTAATATCTCTAAGAATAGTTTAAGGGCTTTACCCTTTTCCAATTTAGATTCGCGCTTAACATAGCAGCAGTTCTATAGTAACATTACTTTTTATCATTCCATTTATTTAATTGAAAAATAGGTGTGTAAAACTTGTATTAACTTTCACATTTCAATGAACTCTAATTAACTTATCATGAAATAGTTTGCAAGGCGTTAATCAAAGGTCCCTGCTATAGATGCAACACATTTCTTTGATTAAACCTTTTAAAATACCCTGAATACGAAGGGTTTGCTCTGTAATTTCCCCTTTTTTAGTCGCTTGTTTTTGCTGTAATTTAAAATGTAATTAATTTCGCTTGCCATTTACAGCTTGCACGGCTGGCCCCCATGAAAAGCGTTTGCTGCACGCCCTACTGGACAACTACAATAGCTTGGAACGGCCGGTGGTCAATGAATCCGATCCACTGCAACTGAGTTTCGGACTAACTCTCATGCAGATAATCGATGTGGTGAGTCAGAGAAAAGTAGTTTTAATAATTTAAGCAAGGTTAAGCAAGGCACCCAAGGGAATGCTGGCATTGCACCAGAATTTCCATTAAAATTCCCAAAGGGTTCTAGCTATGAAGTGAAGCAGCAGATCTGGTCCTTGGCTTAAAATGCTTTTAGATTTCTTAAATAAATTATATATAATTTTGTAAACTCCTTTTAGTTGTTTCTCTAACATAATATTTGCTAATTTTTTATATTTTATATCATTAACATTACCATTACATTACAGGATGAAAAGAATCAATTGCTAATAACAAATATTTGGCTGAAACTGGTAAGTAGAATTCCTATATTTTATAAATTTTGCATTAAAAATCATATAAATAATAAATATAAAGCGGTTGATTGCTTTATTATATTATTTTTGACATGTGAGGATTATGTACAGTCTCGGTCCAAGTGTGAGCTTGACATGACATGACACGATTATTGAAAATGTAAGCACTTGCGGATTTTTTACAGAAAGTAAGCCCTTAAGGATACTTTGCAGAAAATCAACCCTTAAGGATGCTTTACAGAAAGTCATCCCTGAAGGATACTTTACAGAAAGTAGTTACTTTACATGCGGCAGGAGGCGCCACCAGAAGTGACAGTGATAAAAAGCCACAGTTTTCTAAAGTCCTTCTAGATTCCTAGATTTTTTTTTTCATTAATTTAAAGGCATTAGCTTGGCTTGTGAAAAGGTGTAGTGTATTAATTAGTGAATTAATGCTTGGATGAATCATTGGATTTTTCATTGACTTTTCTAGGAATGGAATGACATGAATCTGCGCTGGAATTCGAGTGAATTCGGAGGCGTAAGGGACCTGCGGATTCCGCCGCATAGGCTATGGAAGCCGGATGTGCTGATGTACAACAGGTAAGTAAACCTTTTTTGAACTTTCAACTGAACACACGAACTTATGGAACTTACTATATCTTTTTGTATGTTGCTTAGCCTGTACTGTTGGTAATATATATATAAATTTTTTCAGTGCTGATGAGGGCTTTGACGGCACATATGCCACAAATGTGGTGGTCCGAAATAATGGGAGCTGCCTGTATGTGCCACCGGGCATTTTCAAATCCACATGCAAGATAGACATCACGTGGTTTCCATTCGACGATCAGAGATGTGAAATGAAGTTTGGCTCGTGGACCTATGATGGTTTTCAGGTAAAAGGAGGATTTTTATTTCTAATCAGTATTGTCAGTTGTGTTTGATTAAATGCCTTATAATTTTTCGCAGACCCCGAGTTCTCTTTAAAAAATTGTTTTTACATTTTTAAGAGTGTTAAATTCTCAAGATTCTAAGTTTTTTTTTTAACTCTCCACCTTACACTGATAAAAAAATACGAATTTTGGTCATAGAATCGCGACCATTTGACTATTTATTTATTTTTTAACAGTGTATGCGAGTAAGAGAGCTTGAATTTCGGAGCTAGTTGAAAAATATCTGGGCGCAATTCATCTTATTATTTATATTGTCTTGGCTCAGCCCTGAAAGGGTATAGAAAAATTTTGGCTTGCCAGGGCTTACTTCCATTCTGGGTTTTAAATAAAATCAAGAGCACTTGGATATCCTGATTTCTTTTAACATAATATACCAAATTATTTACTCATTTATTTTCTAGGCATTAATAGCTTTTTTTCGTATATATTTCCTTTAAATATGCCTTATTATTTATTATAAAAATTATATATAAAAAATATTACCTTCTTGACTGATGACAACTCATCATTTCTATGCTCGGCAGTTGGACCTGCAGTTGCAGGACGAGGCTGGTGGCGACATTTCAAGCTTTATAACCAACGGCGAATGGGACCTTTTAGGTAAGTAATTAATGCGAATGTCAGGCGAGACGTCATGATCCAACATACATATATGTTTTGCGTTTGCAATAAATGTCTGTATTAATCTCGTATTTAATCTCTTCTTCTCTACTCCATCCACTGGTCATCTGTCATTCTAACCTCCCAAACAAATCCACCGAAAAAAAACCCCAAATCTCCCCACGCACGATATCCGAAAAAATCAATCAACCCAACAACCCATCAGGTGTGCCCGGTAAACGAAATGAAATCTACTATAATTGCTGCCCAGAACCTTATATTGACATAACATTCGCCATTTTGATAAGACGCAAAACTTTGTACTATTTTTTCAATCTGATTGTGCCGTGCGTACTGATCGCCTCCATGGCACTGCTAGGGTTTACACTACCACCAGATTCTGGTGAAAAGCTATCGCTTGGTAAGTGTTGTCCCCAACAACAACAACAACAACAACAATAATAATAACAACAACAACAACAGAAACCCTTCTCCGCCCTTCCGTCTCTCAACTTCGCTCTATTTCTATTCTACCTCCTGACTTTACTATGTTACATACATATAACCCCGCTAGAGGAGTTTCCAAAACAAAAACCGACTCTCGTTGTTCTCTATAAATAGATAAACCAGTTGTTGATGTCAAAACTAACCAAACAGAATGAATGCCAATCTATTCGTTACTATTTTTGAGTTTTATTTTTCAGTTTTATTTGTTTTCTTCGCTAGTGCATCTTGAGTATCTATTGATTCGATTCATTAATTTACAACTTTTGCATGCCCGGCAAATAATGCTGCTAGTCACCTTTAAATCCTGTCTACCTCAGTTCCTTCAGGACTCTGCTGTCCTAGTGGGTCCTGGCAAGTGTCGTATTACAAATCGTGTAAATGCGACATGAAAGGGAAACGTTTTCAAGCTTAAAGCTCGAAAATATAGGTTTTAGGTATATCATGTAATACAATAGAAAAAGAGAATTACTTTATGCTGTAATATATATTTTATTAAACTTATAGTAGATATGATCTGATAAGAAAGAAAATTTAATAAAAAACGATTTAAGAGAATTCCATTTTCGATTTTCCGAGATTAGCGGACTTTATTACCAGGTTCTATTATCAAAGAAAAGATGCATAACGCCATAAGTTGCCAAACTTTGAGGAGAATTGGTCAAGGAAAGAAAGAAATATAATATAGCAAAATAAAATGAATACATAAATATACCCTTATTAAAAAATTACAAATATTTTCACAAGGCTCTATCAAAGCCATGATGAATATATGAGAAATATATTAAGAATAAATATGCAATATATGAGGAATATATGAAGAAAAAATGAGGAAAAATAAAAGAAAATATGAGGAATATAAGAGGAATATATGACGAATTTATGAGGAATATGTGAGGAAAACAAAATGTATGTATGGGGAATATAAGAGGGAATATAAGAGGAATATAAGAGGAATATAAGAAGTAATATAAGAGGAATATATGATGAATTTATGGGGAATATAAAGGAAATATATGAAGATGCGTACCGCCATATGTTGTCAAACTTTTAAAAGACATATTCAGGAAGAGAGAGAAAATGAAATATAAGTTTTAGAATTTTCTTCTAAGTATAAACTCCATTTACACGAATGCCATATACCCTTTCCTTGACGTCTTTGCTACTATTGAGACCCAAGGCGCAATTGCTGTTTGCAATTTGCAATTGTTAACACTTTGCATGGTTACATTTATAGTTTTGGTTGCCAACTTTGGTTGCTGTAGCTCTTTTAGTTAAGGGAATCCATGCACTCAAAGAAAAGTCTAAATATTACAGATAATAATAATAATAATAAAAATAATGATTAGGATTTGGAGATTCTGGGTTGAGTAGATCAAATACAAAATCTAAAAAGGATTTCAGTTGTGAGAAGCTTACAGTTACCTTAACTTTATAATTTATTATTTTAGTTACAAATTTAAATGGCTTGCAGGGCAATCCCTAGTACACTTACAGATTTTAAAGAAAAGGATCTCAGACACGGACAGACACCTTAAGCTTGTTCCCATCTCGCTTGGGGGCCACCGAGGTTCAGAGCAGAGAATATGGTAGTAGTTTTTTATTGAAGGCCAAAAAAAAATAAACGTACGTGATCACTAAAACACATCTGCCATGCCAAGCCGCAGGAGAGAGAGCGCTCAGAAGGATTCTTGTTCCATATAGTGTATACATATATTATATATTGTCTTGCCGTAATCGTAATTGTAATTGTAAACGTATTTGTGTATATTTGTGTGTGTGTGTGTTACTATTTTTCGCGGAGCAAAAGAAAATATATATATATTTATATGAGAAGCACAACTGATTTAATCTCAATTTGATCTTATTTCATGCCAACCGACGGATTAAAAAAAAAAAAAACCAAAACAGGAGTTACTATTTTACTATCGCTTACAGTCTTCCTTAACATGGTGGCGGAAACAATGCCGGCGACCTCCGATGCAGTGCCGCTGCTCGGTAAGTACAGCCCGTGGCCAATGTGACACGTAAATGCCACACACAAAAAAAAAAAAAAAAAGAAAACTAAGAAAAATTCCTAACATATTTTACGTCTAAATATACGCTACTTAACTAACGCACTCTCAACGCATTCAGCAAAAATCCATCTTCAACTTGCCACATATATATTCTACTTCTCGCACAGCCCCCGAGACAGTGTCGCCCAGTCCAGTCGTCCTCCAGGAGCATCGCATTTGCATTTGCATTCGCATTCGCATTCGCTTTTTCGTTGTCGTTATTTGTCGTCTTTGTCTTTTTGTCTCTCTCTCTCTGTTGTCATTGCAAAATTTCGTTCGTCTTGTGAATTTGGGGCACACATGAAGAAGGCCTGACAATCAGCTGCCTAAACTAGGATATATTTCACGAATAAACAAATTGAATCGAATCATCGCTGTCCTCTTTCACACGATATATATGTACATATGTCCCGCCCCTGTCAACCGCTCACATAAGTACATACACTGTCATTCGAGTAGGTTAGTTGGTCCAGTCAGTGAATATAAACCATAACCCATAGGCATGCCTTCGGAGTATTTCCCCCTTAAAATTTGATAGTTGCATGCAGAGTGACCTGGTTCTGTGGGTAAATTGTAATTTTCTGACTTACTATCAATCAAACTTTGTACATATCTATATAAGTAGTTCTGTATTTTGGCTTTCTAAACCCGATTATCCCGGTGTTGCCCTCTCTCTCTCTTTTCTTATATATTGCACTTAGTAGTGAACGAGAGAGTTGCATGTAGTCCAAATCGAGAGTATCTCTATGTTCGCTTAGCAGCTTTCGCTCTCTAGAGATCACTTGCTTTTTGGCGAGATATTTCTCTTTTCCCTCTCTTTGCAACCGAACGAGAGAGTTGTGTTTGGCTGTCTCTCAGAATACAATTGAGCGCAATTACAACAGAAGGAAACCCCATACAAATCACAAGAGGGGGCGCCATTTTAAGGTACTTCGGTTCGGTTTTGGGAGAGAATTTGAATGATCACAAGGGTTGAGTAAGGAACCTCCCCTGTACCTCCAATGTTTTCATGTAGAGCTGCACTCCTCTTAAGTAGAACCATTTTGCGTAAATGTATGCCAGCGGATCTTCATTGTCGACTACCTATATAGACCCGAATGAACGGATAGACATAATTACACACCCACTAGTTTTCGTAATTAACTTTTGCATGCCCACCTAACACACGAAAGAGTCTTGCTCCTGCACATTTTGTTAATTGTCCTCCTTGGTCTCCCCACTGCACACGTTTTCTTCAATTTTATTAGAAATTATTTAATAGTGTATGTACAAAATAGAACATTAACAATATAAACTACAGTGACAGTCCACCGAAAATACTGTTTTAGACATCAATGAACCATCAAGTACTCTAATAATATCAATATGCCAATATTACCTATTATTCATATACTGTAGCTGTAGTAAAGTATATTCGATGAGGGCTGATTTGACAGTCCCAAAGGGCGCATTTTGCTCCCTTTTTTTCTTTTTTCGTTTTAAAGAGACCTCATATACTCAAAATGGTAGACGTTATATGCTATATGTACATATGTATATATATACCGTCGTGTGAACTCATTTGCAATATTTCGAGTATGTGAATTGATTTATTTGTTTGGTTTGTATCTGATTTCGTCTTAATTTCCATTGTTCCATTGTGTTTGTGCCAGTGAGCTTTTGCCAAGGACCACTACCACATAATGTAAGCGAAAAAACGTTCTTGTCGGCATGCAGGAGCACAAATGTCCCGCCCCACCAGGCACCAGGACGAAGGACTGAGCGGGTCCAAGCTGTTCCTGGTCCCAGCCGAACCAGCCGAGCCAGTTTGATCCCTTTCGTCCCACACACAGCCCACAGTTCACAGTTCACAAATGCAACTCCACAACACTCCACAACAAGAACAACAACAAACACTCCACAAGTTTCACCAACAACCAACCACGCTTACACCACAGCGCATACCCGGTACGAGTGCTTAGTACATTAGCTAGGTGTGTGTAAATCGATGTATACTAGGTGCAATAGTACTCAACATAGAATGTAAAACCCCCTACACGAGAACGGTCACACTTAGAACCGAGAAAGAACTCCGGTACAGTCTCACTTAGAACCAAAAACGAACTCGGCTCAACTTTGCTGAAACTCTTTCTGCCCTCTTTGCATACAGAAACCGAATAATGTGTGCTCTACTTTTTGAAAAAAAAAACCCCACTTTCCCACACTTTTCCAACTTTACTTTATCTACTTACTACCGCTTTTTTGTACGCCTAACACGTGAGTGCACAGAGCTAACGATTTTACTTAACCAGAAATTGGACTTCTTTGGCGCGAAGCATACAAGATTTTTGCTTTCAAGACGGTTTGCTTTTTACATATATCCACGTGATTCGCGGTACAGACTAAAATTTTATGTTGTTCTACCACAAATATAAAATATCAAATGTATATTAACATTTTATGAATTGGAACT
>JAEIIJ010016627.1:0-14462 GCA_018904815.1 Drosophila ogumai | reverse complement strand
GTACCTCGCCAAGAACAGCCAGTTGAAGTTAATCCATCTCAGGCTGAGTTTGTTCTTTTCTTCACTAAGCATGGAAGTTTTTGATATATTTTATATATCTTTACTGTGTCTACTAGTGACCCTTGTGAGTTTTGGAAGGGTTTGAATCAGGAAAGTGCTCTTGAAGAGGGGTTTTGTTGTCTGAATTTAAAGTTAACAAAGTTTAAGTTGATGTTTTTGTGTTACTTTGAGTCAAGTGCATAATATATCTTGTGATAATCCCTTCCTTTTTATATAACCTAACACAGACTTCTTAAATACCCTTGGATCAAGGTGATTTGTTAACAGTTAAATACCCCACTTCAAGAGCTTTAATTTCTGACTTCAAAAGTTACCTTTTTTACCCTCTCCTAACACTCATTCACTGCACCCAACAGCTGTGCTACAAGAGCCGGAAAAACCTCAACTCCGGGGAGTACGATGCCCAGAGCTATGTGGCAGAGGGCGTGTCCGGTTCGGGTTCCGGGTTTCCAGGTGCGTAAGTGCTACTGTACGGTGTAATCTAGGGACTGCGTGTGGCACCCTCCTAATCGCAGAGTTGTCCGCCGAGTCTGATAAGTGATAAGCGGTGTCGGTGTTGGTGTTCGATTTGGTTTGTTTGGTGATTAGGCCATTGGCAATGACTAGCGTTGCCTTTGCCATTTCAGCGGGACTTCTTGCGCGCGGCGAACGGTGGAAATTCGGTGTCTTGTCTACCTATCTCTTCCGGTATTAACTGATTCGTGATTTGTAATGGCCTATTATGCCATCATGTTAATCGGTTGGTTTCTCATTTTTGCCATTGTATCGATTCTGGTCCGAGTAAGTTGCCTCTTTGAAACTCTAAAGCAGCTTCATGACTTCAATGATCTCTGTAGGCCTGTTGTCTCTGCGCCAGGCACAAGCCTTCGCAACGTGGCCATGTGCCGGGTCCTGCTGCAAACCGTCAGCGAGGACGAGTTCTGCAAAGCTACAGAATTGATCCCTCTGGAGTGAGTTTGAATACAGGTGAGCAGCCAGTTAGCCAGGTGAACAGTCATGAGTCAGCCGCGTTTTCCGATAAGGTTATCTATTGATTCCCTTTCGCTTTGCTTATCGACAGTGTTCGCTCAGTGTTGGCTGGGCGGCATTTAGAATTCATTTATTTTGATGCTCGGTCGCGGTTCGGGCCATGTGAATATTCCATAAAATGGGCGATCTGTTCCGTTGGAGCGAGTTCAGTGTCCTGCTGGTCATTTTCGTGGTGCTTCTGTATTTTTCCATCAGTGTGAGTCGTGTGTCTCTCGTTAGTTCTCCTTCCACGGAAGTGAAATCCCGGATATTTCCAGAGATACGTATCCGAGAAGCGCAGGCGACGGACCAGAACGTTAGCTAGTCCGCCCTTGAGCAGATACAGTGCCTCTTACCCCTCGTCGCCGGGAGTTAGTAGTCGTCTTAGCTGGACAGCAGGTGAGCAGGTCAGGTGTTCTGGCTTCCGGTCTTAAAAATTATATTCTTTTGTCTTTTAATTTATTAAAAATGGAGATAGATGTTGTTGACAATTAATCTTCTAAAACAAAGTTAAGGGATTGTAAAGAAATTGTTATAAAAAATGTAAACTTTTATTTATTTTCACTCTTTATAACGTATGCTTGATGTACATATGGCGTATACGTAATATTATCGATCAGCGCCTAATTAGTTATAGATAACGTCAAAAACGTGACAAGCTTTCTGAGGAATTTTATAATATGAAAAATAATTATAAAATAAACCATTTGAAGACCAGTTCATGGAATAATAAGTAGAAATTCATATTTTTCTGTGTGTACATTCATTAATTACATTAAAGTAATAATGTATAATCTAATCTAAGTTAGACAATTGCCAATTAGTCATCAAATTGAGGAAATAATTGCTGTGATATCAGGGTTTTCATTAATTGAATAAGTATTTGATATTAGAAATAATCTAATCAGAGATTTTCTTTAAATTTATTTCTTATAAATAAGAAACTTTGGATAACAAAACGATTAGGTTATAAAAAATAACTATAGGCTTTTCTTTCATATTAATCTATAAATTATCTGTAGAATTTCCTTTTTTAAGTTTTTATTGCTTTAAATATTAAATCAGTCCCTGGAACATGTATTATATCTCTTATAAATCTTAAAATTTTAAAACCTTTAAGCTATTTTTCAAGTTTGTTGCGAATATAAAGCCGCCCAAAAGTAGGCAATACTTTTGGTAGCACTCTCTTTTTGTAGCATTCTCTTATCTAATATTATTGTTTTTCTAATACAAATTTAACTATCTTCAAATGGTTTTTATTTTTTGAATAAAAGGTTTTTCTATAAATATATTCCCCTAATAATCATTTATCACAAGACCTTCATACGAAGCCCGTATCACGTGCTTGACTGTGGCTTTATTCAAAGTGCAATTATTCGCATATCTGTCGGATAGAGATACAGTTACTGTATCTCAAAGTGACATTAGAACAAGAGAGAGCGAGTGAGAGAGTGGCGGCTTGGTATCTTATCGGAGACCGTTTGCCGCCCGCTTATCACATGGCCCTTGACACACCTGTTCGCTCCGCTCCCGCTGCTCTCCCGCTTCACCGCTCCACCGCTCTCCCAGCCAGCCGCCGATAAGTCTTGGCCAAAAGCCAGCCACGGGCGATGATGCGACAGTTGGCCTAAGGCCTCTTTATGGAGCGAATATCTTCCTCGGTGCTCGCGTATCCACGTGAATCTGCCGGACAGCCGGACGCACGGATGAATATGTCGCACATACCGCCCTACCTGGTGTTTTTCTTCCTGGCCTTCGTCTCCTGCGCCATCACCTTCTGCTGCCTGAGATTCTGCATTTGGGTTTGCTTCGAGGCCAGGGACACCAGGACGCGGCAGAGACGCCGACGCAGACATGGTAGGTTACCTATCGAGAATCATACAAAAATATATATATTAGATACTTGGCCAATCAGACTTTCGCCTTGGCCCAGATAAGATTAGTGGAAATTTGGCTCCAGAAGGTGCTCAGTTTTAGCTCGCCACTCAAGTGATTCGATTGTGTTTGCTTTTATTTTCTGGCGCGGCACCATGGACTTCTTCATCCTCTACGTGGGGGTGTTCTTTGTCTTCTTCCTGATCATGCCCTTGGCCTATTTGGCCCTGCAGGTAGAATCTGTCTAATACCTGGCTTTTTTCTCGCTTAACAGCCTTTTGGGAATTAATTACACTTTGGTTAATCAAATTTCCTGTTGAAATGTTATCTAATTTTGATGGTTTTGTGAAGAAATGCAAGAAAATAAAGTCTATAAATGAGCTTTTTAATGCTTCTTAAGCTTTCTTTATGATAATTAATCTTAATAGAACTTTTCATATCAATTAAATGTTTGTTAATGATGACAATTACTCAGGGAAAACCCTGAGATAAACAAAGTGTCAAGTGATAAACTTTTTGATTAAAAACCAAAGGTGTTAAGCGAGGGCTTAGGCTGCTTTACTGACTCTTAGTCTTCCCCTGCCAGTTCCTACTCTGGATTATATTGAACAAGTGCTGTGGTACAAATCCTCGGGGCGTCTTCGAGGATCCTGACCGGCGACGACGCCGTCAGCGTCAGCGCCAAAGGCAGCGTCAGCCTCGCGTTGTGGCCATTGGTATGTACGAGGAGGACTTACATGTATTGATTTTGATATGCTGTGTCTCGGTGTGGGTGGCTGGCTGGGTTTGATGATCAAGTGCCTTTCATAAATCCATAAAGCTAACAAACACTCCAGTTTGTTTTGTGGACTCTCGCGATAAGGCGTGCTTTCTGCGCAGATATTGCAAATCAGTTTCCTACGGGGGGTCAGTCTTCTAGAGTGCTCGCTGCAACATGGATGCTAGCCCACTGGTTACCTTCTTCGTTCTACTGCTGATTGGCTTCGTGGCCTATGCGGCTCTTCAGGTGAACACACTCACAGTCCATTGATTCCCTCGAGTCCTTTTGTGGTAACCCAAGTCTTCCATTGTTTTCCCTCCTGAAGTTCGCTGTCATTTGGCTGCTGAGATGCTGCTGCTCGCGACGTCGCAGCTCCATGGACTTCCATGTGTGTAAGTTGCACTGCACTCCAACTGGGCTGCTATATAGTAGCTGTAGCGTCATATATATTGTGTACCTGATATATGGGAGCAACCTTTATGGGTATGGCCGACCAAACATGGCGTACACAATCTAATCTCGGGCGACTAATCAATTGCGTGCCAAATGGAAAACTATGGCCTATACTAGGACCCAGTAGGCGTCGTTGGTGGCTGTAGTTTTACTTTGAATACCGCCCAAAATGCACGGATCGGAGCCAGCAATGAATTGGGAAAGCGGAGTCGGCATTGAAGTCGTCATCTACCTGGCCCTGGTTTTCTTCTTTTTCTGCCTTGTCCCCCTGGCCTGCTACTACATACGCGTGGAGAGCAAAACTCTGGGCAAGATTTGCCGGCCGCGTTGTGGACGTCGTCAGGAAAATCGCCGACCACATCATCATCAACAGTGGCGGCTATACACCATAGGAATTGGTAACGTGTGCCAAAATACAAAATACAAAAAAGCAGAACAGAGAGTGGGCCGGGTAGTGAGCCAGGGAAGCCTATCTAATCGTTGGGGTTCGGTGGCGATTATTTTGGCAGAAACAGTCTTCGAAGCAGTCGCAGAATGGGTCTGACAGCTAATCTGTGCGTGGCGCTGGGCTTTGTGTTTGCCATATACGTCGTTTCCCAGTTGATATACGTAATTATCCCTTGGAGCAGACCCTCAGCTGGCCACCATTGATTTATTTTCCATATCTATTATCGATAGCTGGCCAAGCGTGCTCACGACTCAAGGGCTCGGATCCGTCAACAGAGACAAGCTGGTACTGTGTGTGGGATACTCGTTCAGCCAGAATTTGTCATCGCGAGTGGGCAATCAGCGTGACATTCCCAAAGTCAACTATCTTTACAACCTATCGAAATTTTATTTAGAGCTAGCAAATTGTGATACAGTGATCGTTATTGAAATGCCAATTAAATATGAGTATTTCACAACAAAAGGCAGGCATTAAGAAGTCGTGACAATGAAAGTGAATCGCAAAATTAAAGGTGGTTTATAAGCCACTTTAAAGTGAAAACTAACCGTGAAACAACTATAAATTTATTGTAAATAATTGTGGTTAGATTGTTCATAAAAAATCCTCACATTTTGTTGAATTTTTATACCAAAAAGTGAGCTAATCATTTTATGTTTAGCTTGTTAAATCCAAAAATGAATGAAATTAAATTCCTTTTAAATGTGGCAAGGTTAAAATTATTTAACCTTATGAATTTTAAGAGTTTAAATTGTTAAAAAATGGCTTTCCTTTAGAGTTTACTGATTTTTTTTATTGTGATCATTTTATTGTGATTTACAAATGGCTTATGAAATATTTATAATAATTATCACATGTATTTTAAACCATTAATATAAAGATAGGTTATTAACGCAACAAAATAATTCTAGAAAATCAAATAAGCAAACTGGAAAGACCCAAAAGTCTTCTACGTTTCCCTCCTTCTAGAACTACCAACTCAAACTAACCCCATTTCCTCCTTCATATCTTCCAGACCGACAAGGTAATGTCTTCAGCGCCGAGGAGCGACCGAACAACCGCTATGGCGACATATTCTTTATTGAACCGGGCAGCGAGGAGGCCAATCGCATTCGCGATCAACTGGAGAAGGATGAAAAGGATCTGCCCAGCTATGATGAAGTGATGCGCATGTGTAACCTAACCACACCCACCGCTGCTGCCGGCGGGGCGGGAGCTCCAGTTACAGTGCCAACACAGTCGCCACTTGGCGATCCCGCTGCACCCATTGGTATTGCGGCGCTTCCAGCTCCACCGTACTCGGAGACAGATCCGCATTCTCCAGTTGCCGGAGCAGCCACAGTGATCACAATGGAGCCCATCGAGCCATCCACATCGCGTGCCGCCCAGACCCCAACCAGTCCTGCCTCCGCGGCAGCACCGGCAGCGGGATACCAGAGGCCAGACACCTCCATTGTCCTGGCAGCGAACGTGGCCAGCGTTTGAGGAGGGGCTGAGGGCGATATGGAACCTGAAGCATTCGTGCCGTGCCACTCTTCTGGGCCACACAAATGCCAGTTTGTGTGCGCTTTCCCTACAGAAATGAACCTGTGTGATCTTATTGAGTACATACCTAGTTAAGGGCTAGCGATTAAGTGTGAGAGCTATTGTAAATACATATTTATAGAATCTAGGTTTGCAAATTAAAGTGAGTGAGTTAATAGAAAGTGAAATTTGACTTTGAAATTATTTATGGGGGTTATTATAAAGGAACTGAATGAGTAGGCGTGACGATATTCTTTGGTTAATTATACCCTTGCAAGGTATTACAATTTTAGTTAGAAGCTTGCCAAGCAGTGAAGGAGTCATTTCCAACTCAATAAATTCCATATATTTTTTATTAGCATCAACAGCCGAATCTATCTAGCCATTTACGTCAGAAAATATTTTTTTTACAATTTTTATTTTAACTTTTTTAAGGGGTACATCAAAATTGCCAAAAATTCAACTCAATATAATATATAAAAATATTTAATTTTTGGCTTAGCTATGACTGTTTAATGCATCGATTTTTCCTGCTAAAATTATATAGACAAATATAAATTTCATGTCCCTGCTTGAGCTCTTTTTTAACTATTAACTATGGTTTTCCGAAAATATAATCAATTTTGAAAACCAAGTTAAGGCAGTTGATATATTCCATCCGATCATTGTTATAAAGTGTATATTTATAAGAAAAAAAAAATAAACATGTGCTGAAGTACATGGGCCAATTTGCAAAAGATTGTGAACCAATCAGAACCGAATACGTGCCTTCTAGTTTCACTTTTGGCATTTTGTAGCGTTCACACATATTTTAAATTCAAATTTTTTTAATATTAATCTTGTAACAATTTACAAGAACTTCAATTTTATATTTTAAATCTGAAACAAAATATAAGAAAACCCCAAAAATCCACACCAACATTTCCACACACTTAAACTGCATATGTATATTTGCTTTAGGCATAGTTTCACAAGATGTTAAGCTTACGGTAGACAAATTGTATTTACTGTTATAAGTTATCAATACGTGTATATATATATATTCTTGTATTCATCTTGCTTGGAGAAGTCAACAAATATACAGCTAAGCGCAGGGTGAATACAATAAATTATAGATGGACTTCAGCAAAAACTTTGTAGACTATCACATAGATAAACGGTATTCGTAGGAGCTAAAACTATTTACAGAGAATACACTAGAGTAGGATTATAATAAATAGTTGTACGTTAAATCGCAACCTAATATCCAACGAAAAATGCACAAATGAGAAATGAGGAGAGTTGTGCATGAGTTGTCCCTACAGATTAAAGAACGATTCGAAACGAACTCGTGAACAGCCAAGTTTTAGATTGCATTGCAATGAGCAACATTCAAAGTGTGTGTGTAGAAGCGCGATTTTTACAAAAAAGCCTTCTTAATCGCTGTTGCTAATCAGAGACTCCTGCTGTTCCTCATCGTTGACTCTGCGGGGAATATATATTAATTAAAGAGTAATTTGTATTGTTTTTTTTAGGGCTGGAAACTCACCTCACAATGCTCGGCTTATGGCAACGGCAGACTTTTCTATATATAACTCTAAACAGCTTCATTAGCGGATCGGAGTCATCGTTTCGCATCAGCAAGGAGACGAAAACCAAGGCTATAAATATCGGAATCGAGCCCATGTAAAACATCGGCGAGTACGGCTTGTTCTTGAGCAGAACATCGAACAAGATGGCCAGCGGAATCTGCAGCGACATGGCCAGCGTGCCGATCAGCGACGAGGTTAGAAAGCAACCCCACAGCCACAAGGCTTCGGCCAGCACAGTGCCAATTAGGCCGTTCAGAAACAGCAGGGCAAACTGCCCTTGGCTGGGCAGCTCAAAGGTTTCGATCTTGGTGATGTGCAGTATGAAAAAGATTGGCCACAAAAGCAACAGATTCCACAGACCCACAAAGCCTGAAAGTAACAAAAATAGATAAGCAACGATATCGAGCCCAAAATATAATGGATTAGCTCACCGAAAAACAAAGGTATATCGACCTTTTCCTCCGTATCGCTTTTTCGCTTTACGAAAACTAGATAGGCGGCATAGAAGAACGCACTGAACAGGGCCAGGAGTACGCCTCTTGTCATCTTTGTGTCGTGCAGATCGTTCATGGTGATGGCCACCACGCCGCCAATGTTCATGGCCACTGCAATCACTTTGGTGATGGTCAGCTTGTCCCCTGTTGCCGAGGGAAACACAGCCGCCAGGCAGATAATGAAGAACGACGATGACGAGCTAACGAGCGTTATCATGGCCGCTTCGTCCATTTCCAGGGCCAACTGGAAGAAATAGTTGGCCACAAACCAGAGCAGGCAGAATAGCAGCGCTGTCTTGGCCGTTTTGTGATGGGTTTTCTGTCGTCTAATTCGCAGACTGGCGGCATAGGAGAGTCTGGCCATTAGGGCGTCGGTGGCCTCGTGGGCGGACATCTCCCTGACCTCGGCCATCTTGCTGAAGCGAACGCTGCGCACACTGGAATCATCGCTCTCGCTGCCGGACAAAGAATTGGTGCTGCCGTTGCCATTGGCGGCGGTCACCAAATGTGGGGATCTGATGGGTACATAGGTGGGGTCGCCCTGGGGGAAGCCATGATTAGATGGGATTATTGGGTACAAATTGACGTGGTAAGCTTACCAAAACAGCCTGGTTGGAGTAGTAGTTTTCGTCGTCCGCATTCTGCTCCATCATCTGGGGGAAAAGCACACAGTTAATCTGGGTTTTTAGTTGGGATATTTACTTTCTCACCGCGTAGTTTCCATTCTGACGCTCGCAGGACTCTTTCCATGGCGCCAGGATGCCTATGACCAGCAGGTAAATGCTGAACATGGAGGTTTTAAAATAAGTGCAGAAGAAGGGCTTGTCGAACTTGGCCTCACTGTACAGAAACTGTTGGGGAGATGGATTCACAACAATTATTACGTTTGCCAAAGAGTTTTAGCAAGGGACTCCTTACTTTTGTCAGCTCGCTGGAGGAAACCCACACCACATCGACTAGTATCAGTATGGCTATGCCCAGCAGCAGCTTCTGGCCGCGTCCCAGCATGATTCTGCGGCTTCTCGCAGATTTTACCCAAAAGAATTGCAAACTTTTGTTGTTTATTTTCCGGCAGGACTGACGTTTATCTCGAGGCAAGTGATTATTTACGCTTGTGCCGCCAGCGTTTCAGTTTCATTTTGGCGACGTTTGCCGGTCGGCTCTTTGGGAAATGATAAAAGTTCGGGTCTCTGCTAAACCATGGCAGTCTGAAATGGAAAATCGGAAAATCAGAAAAAGTGTGAAGTTCAGCGGGGGGTCAGTGGGCAGTAACTGCATTTATTGATTTTGTGTTCGTTCGAGTGGGTGCGGCATTGTCCCGAGGTGCGAATTAGCACGTTCAAAGGCTTTAAATTGGGCTTGAGTAGCAGCCTATATTTGATTATAGTAGCCATCGATCGCTCAATTAGCATCTGATTCACCGGAGAGATCTCCATCCAATTACAGATTTCTGCCAGATGGCAATGATTGTTGAACGAAATTAGCAAGATTCGCGGGGGACTGACTGATAAGATAGCTTTAGCGAGTCTCCCAATATTATTTCGGCTGGCAAATACAACAAATATAAATAAATATGAACATTTTAAGGGGGCGGAGGCGGCGACAGAGGAGGTTGTTGATAACAATTCAACGCGCACAAAAACAAAATCAATAAACGGCAGCAACGAGATACGGCTCCGAAATAGAAGAACAGCAACAAGTTTTAGCACTAAATTCGTTTATCTAAATTCATTGGGTTATTGTTACGCTTGGATTAATTTATTCAGTTTTTTACCATATATTTCTCCCTTTTCCCAAGAGAACAGAACTTGTTTTTGTTCTTGTGGCAGCTGTTTTTAACTCGGCGTGACGAATACGGCTTGTTTTCCTCCGATTCCCTCTTTATAGAGGAGTTTATCTTTTGATTTGGCTCTTGGTTGACTTGGAACTTGGAATACGTGCGTTAATAATACTGATTTTGTTGATAAAAAATATAAATAATTATATCGTGAAATTTTTGTCCAAATATCGATAACGATATTTTTATTTGATATTTTTTGATATTTTTTCCTTGGTCACTCTGGATTTCAAAGCAAAGATCTGGTACTTTTGGTGGCTCGGACCGAAAAGTCTGGCAACACTGCAGAAGGAGACAGGAACAGTGTTGGTCAACGTGTAAATGCTTCCGACAACTTGTACCAATCGCAGGGCTGCATCGATAGGCTAGCACTCGATTAGTATTTATTACCTTATCGACTTAGGGCGCTCTTTTCAAATAGTCTACTACCTTCCTTTGCTGGTAATTTATTTATGTTAGTGTTTTGGCTTTGGCCAATCAACCTTTTTCGGCTACCTAATTTATGCAAACAATGCTGACAAATTACTCGTCTACGCGCGGCAATTTAAAGTGGAATTATGCTGTCACGCCTGAAGGACGAAGGACGACACGCACACTCGAAAATGCGGCCGCAAATGATATTCAAATACCGAGTTGATACTCGAGATTGGCGGCGGAGACAAAGACGACATCGCCTACGGCGGAGGGACAACGGCACAAGCAACCAGGGGGTGGCAGGAAAGCAGGCGAAACGGACAGACGGACGGCTCAGTTTCACTTTCATCACTTCAAACCCGATTAAGCACCTCATTTTATGTGTTATTTATCTACTGATTGGATGGCGACGATACGGGCGAGGAGCATGGAGTACGGTGGGTGGCAGAGAGGAGCCCTCCAGCTGATGAGGATGTGGATCCTGGGGTGGTGGCGGTGTCTAGTCCATTGCCTTTGTTATTTTCCACTCGGCAGGGTGTTCGCTTACGCTTTCGCTTTCGCCTCGTCTCGCCTATTAAAGGACGACAAAAATACGCGTATAAATGCCACATAAAACAATACAAAGAATAATAGGCTACCATTTTTCACCACCACCACCCCCGACAGTGGGTGCCACGCCCACTTTTTGGGAGTCTGTCAGGCAGCCACTCAGTCGGCGACACCTGTCAAGCTGGGGGCTCCTTCGGGCTGTCGGGCTGCCGCTCCTTTGGCTGCTTTCCCAAGGCGCGTATGTGCGTAGGCATAAAATAAATAAATAAAAAATTGACTACCAGACGAAGGGGAGGGTGGCAAGGAGCCAGGACCTCTTGCTCTGTCTCTCTCTCTCTCAGTCTTTCTGCCTCCCTCTAGGTTAGGCCGAGAAAATAATATTATGTCGACCCATTGAGACGAGCATGATGTAATTTTCTTTTCCGTTAAGTTTCATTTGCTCTCAAGTTGACACACAAACATGAACACAGGCACACAGGTTTTATGCTTTTTGGGGCAGGTGCAGCATTGGCAATTTGTTAATTTTGCAATTGTAAACTCCAGTGCGTTTACGGTGCCCCCCAGATCCCAACTCAGGGTCAGAGTCTGTCTTGGCGGAATGACATAATTCCGGGATTCAATTATATTGCCATATTACATAAGCCGATTACAGCGATGATAACAAAGCATTAAACTCATTAGGCGGCCACTCCAACAAATGTCAAACAGAGACAATGGCAATGGAGTGGAGGCTGGGTATGGGGAGCTGGAGCGGCAGCTGGCGGAGGCCAGGCCCATTAAATGAACTTATCAATAAAAAAAGGAAGAAAGTATAAGCAGCAGGAGGGAGTGGAAAAAACAGTACACATCCTAGTACAGTCGGAACTATATTTCTTATCCCTTTTGAGTTTAGAAAAGCATATTTTGTATTTTTTTAATACCAATATTTTCATTATTTATCCCAAAAGAAGTTCTTTGAAAAAATATGTTTTTGATTTTAGAATTAGAAACATAAAATATCCCTTAGTTATATATTTTTATTACCAATATTTTTATAATTTATTTAATGATTTATGGGTGTAATTATTTTCTGGTTAAATACAATTACAGTTTTTAAGTTGTAAAAAATGAAAAGCCATATTAAATGTCTTGTTTTAAAAAAAAAATTTCAAAAAATTAGACCAAGTTATAACCTTCCGTCTCAACAAAACCTCATTCCCCACTTTTAACCCTCCATTATAGGATCCTTTATAGCCAAGTTCAACCGTACAACGACGACAAACAACCAAGGGAAATGGAAGAGGCAAAGGCAAAAGGGAAAAGGGCAAGTCGAGAAAGACAATAAAGGCAAACAGAACATAAATTGAAGCAGGCCGCACCAAATATCAACAAAAGCTTGGCCAGTGGGTGGCAAACACGCCCGCAAACACACAACACACACACTCACACACCAAGGGGGAAAAGAGCTGAGCAAAAAAAAAAAAAAGAAGTAAGTAAAGAGAGAGCGCGAAATAAAACGATATCGCATATCAAGAAAAATCGCAGCACCAACGAGGAAAACCCAAAATTAAATGTCCCCAGTGGACACACAACAAAAAAAAAAGAAATGTAAGGACTCACGGGTTGGGTAGGGCATGAAGCTGGAATGAAAAATGATTGACTTTTATGCTGTAGCGCATATTCGGTCTTTAACATAATATTTGTCATAAAATTAAGGGCTGCTGGCAGAGAGCGGCGGCAAACATTGTCATAAAAAATTTGCTAAATGCCGGCACGCAGGGAAAGCTGCCTCCTGGCTAAAGGCACAAAAGTTCATGCAGTTCACAAATTGTTCGTTCGTACACACAACACTCACACACACATACACATATGCGCACATTTCCGGTTAAAATAATAATGCCACGGATTGTGCGGCTATGAGGGGGAGGAGGGGGGTGGGGGGCGGGTATGGAGAGGTTACTGAGGAAGGACGATAGCTACCAACAAAAGCAATAATTATGGCAAACGAGTTTGCCTTCGTCTTACGCCTTTTGTCGCCCATTTTCCTGCTTTGACATAAGCCTTAACCTACAAAGATGTAGGGGGGGAAGAACAGCGCCCTCGTCCTTGCTTACTGTCAGCCCCCACACAACCACCCACTCATACACTAGCCAACAAAAACACTGAGCAGAGAGACGTCGACGACGACGACGACGACACCCAATGCTTTCGATGTCATGTACAAGCAACAAAGCAATCGAAGCTGGCCCGCGTCTCAACCCGCCAAAGAAGCTCCGACTATTGTTGGCCAGCTACCAAGGGGGGGAGTCCTTCATATCCTTTCTACCCCCCTCTTTCTCTCTCCGTGTGTGTGTGTGTGTGGGTTTGTGTGCAGGAAATTTCGTTTTATGCGCGAGACAAATCGCACCTTATTATGTGAGGCAGGCATATGTATGGGTCCTGGGTGTCCTGTGTGTCCTGTGTGCGATTGTGGGGCGTGTGCAGACATTCGGTGTTGGCCCTGTTGGTGTGTGCGTTTCGACTTTGCGACGAGCCATTATCCACACTCATGCACCCACGCTCTATCTATGGCTTTATCACCCAACAACAACAACAACAACACCACTCACAGGACACACACATCCGTAGGAATTTACATTTTACGTCCTGCATACGTACAGATATGAGAGTGTGAGTGAGTGATGGGTCTGGTGGTGGGGTGGTGTTCGCGGGGTATTCCCAAAATGGTTGGACATCGAATGCGCTACTGTGCTTATCCGATTTGATCTATCGAATAATTTCAACAGAAAATACTGCAAGGTACTTGAAGGATATGCATTATTTCCTATTGTAACTTAAGGTTGAGAGATCCTAACTTGTAATCACTGGATTCTTTCAAGCTTTGCTTTCACAGTTTCAATAAAATAATTCATAATTACTTCCAAAAGGTGTTAGAAACTTATTATATCTTTTTACATTCTTCTACAAAGTTTGTACCCCATTATTTGTAAATTCTAGTTTTCATAATCCCCAACCTTTTAATCCCCAAACTCTTCCCAAAAAGAAGTCTCCCTAAAGACTCCCATTTCTTATATATTTTTATCTCCACCTTTATTTTCCCACCCAAGCCATCGTGTGGGCTGCATTAACCTATTTGAGGCAACCGCTTTTCCGACTTCCGATCACTATCATCCGCATATCCTCTGTGGCTTTTATTGCGCGCATTTAGCGGTATCTCCAGCGCCATCTCCAATGGCTGCCAGTTCGCAGCTCGTAGCTCGCATAATTATCAGACAACCGTCAGCGTTGTGGTGCCCACCATTTGTGGGTCAAGACGGACCGAACGCGTCTGAGTCCGATTTCGAATCTGAGTCACAGTCGTCGCAGTCATCGCATCATCGATAAATGCCCGGCATTAGTTTAGTTTCCCTTTTTGCCTTCCAGCGATTCCACGAAGGCAGCGCAGACACCACGCCCGCTACAATAACAAAAACAGTAAATCAAGAGGGAGAGA
>JAEIIJ010016626.1:0-70597 GCA_018904815.1 Drosophila ogumai | reverse complement strand
TGTTTATTTGTATACAACTATAATTATTTATCAACTAAGAAAATTAATGTAAGTATTATCCTTGTTTGTCGTACACCTTAAAATAACAATTTTGTATAATTTTATAAAGCTTTTTTTTTTGTTAAATATTTAAGCTATCATTTTGGATGTATGTACACATGCATTGTTGGGAAAATTTAAATATACTGAGAAAGTTTGAAAAGTGATCATTATTTAAAGAATCTCAATGGAATAAAAATTATTATTAAAAGATTTCATGGATATATGTATAAAGAAGATAGTAATTTCAAAAGCTATAAAATATTAAGACATGTTAAATTGTGGGTAAAAGAAAAAAGAGCAATTTTTTAAAAGAAGAAAACAACGTAAAGCATCCCATTTTTGGAAAGTTTCGCCTCTTTCCAACTTTCCAACACTGGATCTGAAAAGTGGACGTGTACAAAGCCCCAATCCAACAGAAAACAGGGTGGATGCAAACCCAATAAAAAAAAAAACTGGTTGCCAGCCGACGACGCAAATCATATGGCAAGAATAGTGGTTAAAACCACCCCCGACGTGGCCTGGCAGCTTTCGCAGGGGTTGCTGCTCCGCCTCGGACTCGAATCCGGCACAGTCATTCTGCAAACTTCGGAGCGTTCGGTTGTCAAGTTTCCCGTTGTTCCCGTCGTTCTCTTCTCCTCGATTTCAGCTCTTCGCTCTTCTCGCACACACACACACACACCCACAGGCAGGCAGAGAGAGAGGGTGGAGCAGCGAGAGGAGGCGACTTTCGGTCGAATTTCCTGCATTTGTTATTGTTGCTGTAGCTGTGGCCCAGCTGTATGTACCCAGTGTGCGTCAGTGTGTGTGTGTTTTTTCTGGAAGTTCAAAGCGAATTCCCTTTTCCGTCTGCGGCGCACGTCAGCCAGTTCGAGGAAAATCAGTTAGAATCCATTCGGAGGAACTGAAATCGAAGAGAAACCAGCGCAATCCAGCGGAGCTAGCCACGTCCAGCGACTACTAATCATGGCCGACAACAACTGCCCAAAGTGCAAAAAATCGATCGTCGCCAAGGAGGCGGCCGCCACGAGCATCGCCTGCAGCAGCGAGGACTGCCGGCGGCGCTTCCACCGCACGTGCGTCAACATCGATGACGCGGTGTTCGAAGCCATCCAGAAAAACTCGATGGTCTCGTTCCACTGCGACGAGTGCAAAAATCAATCGCCTCGCGCCTTCGCCTCCAAGCTGCAGACCATCGAGGAGAAGGTAAACAAGGTGTCCAATGGCGTCAATCAGATCCAGGGCCGGATGTACCAGCAGTACTTCCAGTTTGGCAACCAGCCGCTCCAGGCTCTGGGCGCTGGTTCCGGCGGCATGGGTCCCGGCGTTGGCCCTGGCGGCCCCGGCGGTCTCGATGGAAAGAAGCATCCGCAGCAGAACAACCTCATCGTGGTCGGCAACAACTGCAATTCGGACCGGCTGCAGGTCGTCTGCGACTACGGGCGCTGGGTGCAGGTGGGCAAGTTCGCCACCAATACCAGCGAGGAGGACGTGATTGATCATCTGGCCGAGGAGCTGAAGATCAACAAGAACCTGGTCAAGTGCACCAAGCTGGTGAAGAACGACGCCAACCTGTCGCAGCTGTCGTACTGCAAGTTCAAGATCTCCATTCCGGACTACCGCTTCAACGAGCTGTTCAACGAGGCGATCTGGCCCAGCGGCGTCATGGTCAGCCCCTTCACGCCGCGCTCCCAGCTTAACCAGAACCGCCTCTAGAGGGACGGGCCCGGCGGCCGGGAGAGCGGTGACCGGGCCAGGGTGAAGCAGTGAGGAGGAGCTGGACCAGGGGAGAGGAGCAGGAGCAGGAGAGCGCATGCGCGGGGTGGACGGGGGAGGAACTGCATCGCAGCCTGACAAGTCGCCCGAGGGTTGCTAGCCACCACTGCTGCAGTCGGCAAACAATACAGGAGAGGCACCCGACACCCCATACACCGCCAATAGAACCCCACTCTCGCTGGAGGAGCAGGAGCCAGAACCGGAGCCGAAGCCGGAGCATGAGCAGGACTGGGCGACCGCTTCGTAGGCACCCATTTTTTGCTAATTTTCGACACTCGAAAACAATGTCTAGATCTTTAAAAGCTTACAGAACCTATCTAATGGAAAAGCAAACAGCGTATTTATTGAATTAACTTTGAAAATGCATTTTAAAATGTTTTAGCGTTGCGTAAATAACAAATCGAATCGAATCGAGTCGATATGTGTAATGAGATCGATAAGGAAAACCAAAAGTATTTTAATGGCAAAACTCACAAGTAAAATAGATGTGAAAAGCAAACAAAATATTAGTCATATATGCATAACTGTCGTACTTAAATTAAAGTAAACCAAAAACAAACAAAACAAAGATCAAATCCAAGCTAAGCGTATTTAAAAGCCACAGACACACCGCGAACGATGATTATTCCGATTCCCATTTGATTTTTTCCAAAAACACACACTTCCAGAGTTCGTTATTTATATACTTTCCCCGAACAAAAGGTCTATAGAGATTTTATTACCACGTATGCAGGTGCGATATTTCTAGCACATTATGTACTTAATCGTAACCAATATCAAAAGTATATTCAAGCAGACGACGACGGCTTATATTGTATTCGTATATGTATGTAGTTTGAGGCATTTTCAAAGCTTGTTCCTGTTCCCAAAAAGTTTGGACATTTTGCGAACCACTGCACAGGACAGGACAGGACAGGACACTGGACACTGGCCAGCAGCTAGACCCATTCAAATTCAGACCGGAATATATATGTATTTGCGTTTCCGAAGGGCGTGTATTCAGTCCGAGAGGAGTTACCACAAGGCACGTTCCACCCGACGCGGACTCCCCGCTGTCGAAACGAAGCTGGGCAAATCTGTTGCAATAATAACTCAATGATCGAGTATAATGGATGTACATTTCGTAACTGATATATTTTTTTACGCGACCCGCGTCGCTCCACACCAATCCGACAGCAATATTCCGTGGGCTCCACGCCAAGCGATCCGAACAGAACCGTAGATATTTACGCAAGAGTCAGCAGACGAAATGTAAAACACACATATATTATATATTTAGTATACAACAATATGCATGCATGTATTTATGTCAACTTTTTCAATAAATTCTACAAAAAAAAAAATTAAGTATCGAAACGAGGCGATAACTATAAATGGGTGGGCATAGAAGGATGTATTATGATCAGCGGGGTGTTTTTCTACCCTTGCGGGGTGGATATGGATACAACAATTTGTAGTAAAATATGGAAAATATTCATTTAAAAAATTCGAATATTTCGGGTCTATTTTAAGGGTATTATGATTTTAATCAGTGAAGGAGTCATTTTCGACCCTATAAATCACATATATTCTTGATCAGCATCAACAGACGAGTCTTTCAAGCCACCTCCCGAAGAAAACATTATTTTTCCATATTCTCACTATTTTATAAGGGGTTACATCGTCAAAATTGACAAAAATTTGAATTTCCTAAAATTATAAATTTAGTATACAGGTTTGTTAGCCCAGAAAAAACTAGCATAGAAAAGCTTTCCGAACTGAATTTGATGCTTTTTTGGCTTAGTTATGGTTTTTCTAAACTTTAATTGTTCCAAAAAATATCTTTAAAAAAATCTTAAAGAATATTTATTTAAAGAATACTTTTTAAAGATATATAACTCCGATTGGCCATTAAAATTCGAACTAATTCATATCAAAATATATAATATTAAATAAATACATATTTTTTTTATCGATTATAAATTCGTCATTTCAAACCAATTGCAAACTAGAAGGGTTAACAAATAACAGCTTCCCGAAGTTAGTTTTCTATATTGTTAGTTATTGATTTAGATTTATATTATTTTCTTTACCAGTTAGTACCTCAACTTAATGGTTTATTTAAATTCTCCATAATTTGTTCTCTATTTAATTCTGGTTTCAACTAAATTCAGCAAGCAGTGAAATTTCCCCCCAAACTCCTTAGTTTGTTGAAAGTGCAGTATCAGGAGAGCAGAAATAAAAACTGATTGATTTTTGGGTTTTATTTTAAGCTTGAGATCGGTTTCCCTTCCCCAGCTTAATAAACAGTTACTTTGTTTCTCTTAGTTAAACATAACGTTTTGCAGATAAATATTGGCCAATGGGAAAGTTTTGCTTAATATCCCCTTCCTAAGTAACCGTTACCTTTAATATTTTATGCATTAGTTGAACACTGCTTGCTAATACTTTTGTTTGCCTGTTACATAAAACCTAAAAATAGCGAATATCCCCTTAAAAAATAAGATGAGACAAGGAAATTATCTTCCTCTCCCTCAATGCAAACTCTTATCCTCCACAGTTATTTTCAGAATGGCCAACTCCAAACGCAAACTGCCCACAAAAGCTACTTCTCCGGAGAACTCTACGGCAGCCAAAAATATGCACAGTCAGGGCGAAAGGTCCGCCACCGAGAAAGTTCCTCCCGCAGCAAGGAATACCTCACTCCTTGGGAAGTTCTTTCGCGAATGCCTCGGCCATGAGCTGAGCAACTTCACCAGTTTGTCCCACTTTACCGCCTGGCTGCAGAGACCCGTGGATGGAGCCGCTTTGGGCATCTTCCGGATGCTCTACGGCGCTGCCATGCTGATCGACATAGCCGAGGAGCGTGGCGGCGGTCAGCTGGATGTGCGATTTGGCGAGCCCCATCACTGTCACTTTCCGCTCTTCAGTGGAATGCGAGCACTGCCATATCCGTGGATGGGCTGCGTCTACCTGTGCATGTGGCTGGGGGCCTGGGGCATCACGCTGGGCTTTCGATTCCGGGTGAGCTGTATAGCCTTCCTGGTGCCCTACTGGTACATCTTCCTGCTGGACAAGCCGACGTGGAACAATCACAGTTACCTTTTCGGGCTGACGGGCACCCTAATGCTGTTCACCCAGGCGGAGTCTTACTGGTTTGGAGAAAGGAAAATTTTCTATGTCTTAAAGTTTTAATTTTATTTAAACCTCCAGCTCCCTGGACAGCTGGCTGCATCCGCGACGGAGGAGTCGCTACATTCCCTACTGGAACTACTTCCTCATCAAGTTCCAGTTCTTCGTGCTGTACTTGTACGCGGGGCTGAAGAAGTTCTCCCTGGAGTGGCTCTCGGGCTATGCCATGTCCAACCTCAGCCATCACTGGCTGTTTACACCGTTCCGTCAAATGCTGGACTCGGAGATGATCGACCTGCTGATTGTACACTGGTTCACCGCCGTCTTTGATCTGTCCATTGCCTTTTTTATGACTGTGGAAAAGACGCGCCTGCTGGTCACTCCCTTTATGCTGAGTTTCCATCTGATGAACTCACGGCTCTTTGTGATTGGTGAGTGAGTGTTCAAGGAGGAGGAGGAACCTATAGTAACCATTTTAAATCCCTCTTTAGGGATGTTTCCCTGGGTGTGCCTGGCCGAGGTGCCGCTTTTCTTCAGCCCCGACTGGCCAAGGAGGATATGTGGCGGCCCATCAAAGCCACCTCTACCCTGTAACCCCCCAACAGAGGCTAGCAAGCAGCCAGGAATCCTGGCCAGGCTGCGCACCTGCCTCATCCTGGGATACTGCTTTCTGCAGCTCTTCCTGCCCTACTCCCACTTCATCACCAAGGGCTACAACAACTGGACCAATGGTCTGTACGGCTACTCCTGGGACATGATGGTGCACTCTTACGACACCCTGCAGACCTCCATCCAGGTGGTGGACAATGAAAGCCGGCAGGTGCACAACCTGAATCCCTATGCCTTCACAGAGTACGATCGCTGGACCAAGTACGCTGACATGGCTGTGCAGTATGCCAAATGCATTGAGGAGAATCTCCGAGTGGGTCAGCCGGCGGCTATTGGCAGCAACATCTCGGTCTACTTTGACATCTGGTGCTCCATGAATGGCCGCTTCCAGCAGCGCTCCTTTGATCCGAGAGTGGATCTCCTCCAGGCCAAGTGGTCGCCCTTTGAGAGCACCTCCTGGTCGCTGCCTTTGCTCACCGAACTGAATCACATGAGGCCCAAGCTAAGGACAATTGAGACTGAGGTGCTGGCCTGGAACAACTACTCCGATGTGATCTTTGTGGCCGATTTCCCTGGCCTAACACTCACCAACTTCATCTCGCCGGATTTGATAAATTGCACGCTGACCATCCTAGAGGGGAATGTGCGTTATAGGAACGAGAACGATCCGGAGGAGTACTTCCTCACAGCCGGCAAGAGCATTGGTCTGGAGAGCAACATAACCCACCTGGTGACCACCATAGGCCAGCGGCCAGCTTCCTATTTGTTCACCTACACCAACAAGACCATGATGGAGCAGGGCATCACGATAGAGGACCCCGAGGCTTTGGCAGAGGATCGACCTGTGCTGCCGCTGTGGCAGGAGTTTCAGCAAAGGGTGAGCAACTACCAGCAGTTCCTGGGCCACATGGCCAACTGCCTGCTGTACTTGCTCTACGATGTGCCCATTCCGCTGGCCGTGAGGGAGAGAGATTGAGATGGAGATGGAAATGTCTTCGAAATAGGTGATAGAACTGATAATAAATGTTCCATGTGGTACCACACAGCATCCCCTTTGAGTTTCGCTTAACTACAACTGTATTTACAAACGCCACAATGGTACTTAAAGGGTTAAGGGAGTGAGGGTTAGGGACGAAAGAATGGGCCAGGACTAACATGGAAACAAACATACATATAAGGAGGTAGGAAACCAAGCCTACGCTGCACCAGCCACCGTCTCTTCCTTGGTCTCTTTGCTGGGATCAAACTGCTGCGTCTGTGTCTCCCAGAGGCGGGCATACAGGCCATTCTGGGTGAGTAGCTGGGCATGAGTGCCACGCTCGCCCACGCGTCCGTTCTCCAGAACCAGGATCTCGTCGGCATCCTTGACCGTTGAAAGGCGGTGGGCAATGCAAATGCTAGTGCGTCCCGAGGTGGCCCGGGTCAAAGCCTGCAGTATATTCTATGGAAACAGGAAAGGACAAAAGGTTTGTACTCCTCCCAGCCCCTTAATCCTCTAGAGAAGAATACTCACATGCTCTGTGATAGAGTCCAGACTGCTGGTAGCCTCGTCAAAGATCAGGATGGGCGTGTTCTTGAGTATGGCTCGGGCAATGGCCACGCGCTGCTTCTCGCCTCCAGAGAGCTTCAAGCCTCGCTCGCCCACCTGGGTGCCGTACTGAGCCGGCCAGGACATAATAGAGTCATGCAGATCGGCCATGCGGGCAGCATTTTCCACGTCAGCATGCGATTTGGTCAAGTTGCCATAGTGGATATTGTGCTCGATGGTATTGTGAAACAGCACCGAGTCCTGGGGCACCACAGCAATGGCCTTGCGCAGACTCTCCAGGTCCACGGCGCTGATGTCCTGCCCGCCAATCAGAACCTTGCCAGAGTTGGGCTCAAAAAACCGGAAGAGCAGACGGACCATTGAGGATTTGCCTGAGCCAGAGCCTCCGACAATAGCCACGTTCTTGCCAGCGGGAATCGTGAACGAGAGATCCCGGAAGATGGGCTTTCCCGGCTCATACTCGAAGCTCACATTGCGGAACTCAATCGAGGAGTTGCTGTTGTCCACAAACAAAGGCTGGGCATTGGCGGCCGTCTGGATGCGACTGTCCACGTTCATCAGCGTGAACATGGCCTGCATGTCCAGCAGAGCCTGTCGCACCTCGCGATACACACTGCCCAAAAATCCCAGAGGGATCGAGAGCTGGAAGAGCAGGCCATTGACCATGACCAGGTCGCCCACTGTCATGTTGCCCTGAGCAATCTCCTTGGCGGCCAGCACCATAATCAAACTGAGGGCGCTGCTGAAAATGGCGTTCTGGCCAAAGTTGAGCAGCGCCAGGCTGGAGCTGGTCTTGAGGCTGGCCGTCTCGTACTTCTTCAGCACCTCGTTGTAGCAGCCCGCCTCGTACTTCTCGTTGTTGAAGTACTTCACCGTCTCGTAGTTGATCAGCGAGTCCACCGCCTTGTTGCCGGCCTCGTTCTCCGCCTGGTTCATGTACACCCGGAACTGGGTCCTCCACTGGGTCACGCTCAGCGTGTACAAGGCGTAGATGCCCACGCAGCCCATGCTCACGCCGGCAAAGGCCAGGCCGCACTTAACGCCCAAAATGCTGGACACGAGCGCCAGCTCAAAGATGGTGGGCACAATGTTGAAGACCATGGCGGAGAGCACAAAGTTAATGCCCCTCGAGCCCCGGTCTATGGTCTTCGACAAGGCGCCGGTTTGCTTGTTCAGATGGAAGGCCAAATCCAGGTTGTGCAGGTGGAGGAACACATTGCTGGCAATCTTACGGATGGAGTGGTGAGCCACCTTGGCGAACACCGCATTGCGCAGCTCATTGAAGCCCGCGGCACTGGCTCGGGCAATGCCATCTGGAGGGAATTCATTTTTATATATTCTAGATATTTACTTAAGGCTTCATCTTACATCCCAGCAGCAGGGCAGTGGCCGCCGAGAGCACTGCATCTGGAGCCGTGTCCATGTTCAGGGTTGTCATGGTGTCGACTGCTCCTTTGAACATGAAGGGAACGCAGACAGTCAAGAGCTTAGAGCCAGCCAGCAGGCCCAGGGATATACCCACTCTACAAAAACGGGAATAGACACTATATTCTCCAAGAATCTGTATCCCTCACCTACCTTTTCCTCACTAGGGGATCCTCCTTGGGCCAAATGTACGCCATCATGGCACGCAGCATATCCTTGGAGGTGACCTCTGGTGCATCCAGCTTCCCCAGTCCCGAGCTGCCATCGCCACTGCCGCTGCCTATATGAACGTGACATAGTCGTAATTGTTGTCGTTGTGGGTGCTGCCGCTGTAGCGTTGCTGTTGCTGCTGGGGGGGCTCCACCTGCATTGAATCCACTTGGATGCAGCCAAATTCAGACAGGCGCTCAACACACAACAAGCGCACAAACAAACGAACAAACAACTTTTCGGGGGGCAAGGGAACTCAATTCAATTCGATTCTTTGGGGTTAGTCAATCGTAAAAAGCGTGAGAAGCAAATACTAAACAATAAATTGTATCGGTTTCAAGTGGGGTAGTGGGTTAATTATGCCTTCATGGCCGACATGGGTTAGTCCTCTGGGAGCACTTGAGATTAGACGGACACCTTACCTTTGGCCTTCTTGCCGAAGACGCCTCCTAGGAGCTTGCTGCCCGGCGTGGGTGTAAAGGGAGTTATCTTCTTCCGCTTGCCATCGCTGCTGGCAGTCTGGTCATCAGCCTTGGCCAGGGAAGAGTACAGCTGGAAAGGGCAGACAATTTTGGGTAGAATGTAAACGGAATGGAGTATAACGTCTAGGCGGGGTTTTATTATCAAAACTGAACTCTTTACGTCTTAGAATATAGATTCATTTCATGTATAAAAAATGTTTAAAAACAAAAACTAAATTAATTAAATTCTATATTTAATTCTTAACTAACTAAGAAGATTTTGTAAGCTCTCAAACATTAAATAATGATAGCATCATTTATTATATTTAAAGTACAAAAATATCCCTGAAGAAGTTGCACCTCAATTCTCTTCAAATGTAAACTCTTTGTACCTCCAGATTCCTGGTTTTACTGATCAAAATCGGGAAAATGCACAGCTTTAAAGTCGCCCAGGTAACGGACACACTCTTCCAAATAAGATCTTGCAGTAGATCCACTCTCCGTCAGCTCGGGTAATTTATCCAGTTCTCCCATAAATATTCGATACTCCTGCACCTTGTACCTGACAAGATACGCCAGTTCCGGCTGCACATCCTCAAACTGTTCGGCATCACCAAAGGCTATCTGATTCAGGATGTTGGGAAAGTAGGCCTGCTGCTTGAAGATCAGGTGCAAAACCACCCGTAAATTGTGGGAGCAGCCGTCCCCCAGGTGGACAAACATCTGGTCAGACAAATTATGCTCCCGTATGAACTTGAAGATGTTGCGATGGTAGGTCTGCGAGCACAGCTCCTTGCGGTGCTTGATCATGTGCTCAATGTCCAGCAGGGAGAACTCAAAGTAGTCGTGGAGATTACCTTTAAGCCAAAACCCATACTCAGTCAAAAGCTTAAAGTTGGGCAGAGCTCCGTAGCTGATGAACAGCTGCTCATAGGGTTTGGTTTCAGCCAAAGGCAGGGACTTCAAGGTGACCACATAGTCCTTAGAATGTATCTCAGCTGAGGTCTGAACAGAATCCGAGTGGTTAAAGAGGTCCAGGAAGGGAGCCAAGGCCAGGTTGGTGTCTCCACTGAGCAGGCCTTGGAAGTGGCTGCTCTGTTTCTTCAGAAAACGGGCACTGAGGTACACGCTGCGGGTGTTTACGGCAAAGTAAGCCAACCGATAATCGGCCAGGGTCCAAATATCCTGGCAGTAGCTTTGGCCACAACACTGGCAGCTCAGGGAACCCACCAGACTCTTGATTATTACGTAATAATCCTTTATCTGCCGGTTCTGGGCCACAGTTCGCTCCAGTAACGCCTCGGGCAGGCACTGTAGCTCGGGTATGGAGCAAAAGTAGGGGGTGGAGTAGCTCTTGGGTAGTGTATCCAGGTAGGCGGCGTATTCTGAGCTATTTGAACACTCCTGCAGGTGTTTCTGGTACATAAGATAGCAGGCTATCAAGGCCTGAAAGGAGATCCTGGCATCCTTGTCGAAGAGCTCCTTGTTGAAGAGTTCCTTAAAAGCCTCGTCGGATTCCAGGGTAGCTATGCTTATAAGGCAGTCCACGGGCAGGCGTATTAGCTCATCCTCTGGAGCAAACGTGGCCCGCTTGGAGCACAGTCCTCTGCCCGTCTGGAGAAAGTTGCTAGCTGAGAGGTGTGTGGAGTTCTGCCAACCCCGCGAGATGAGGTCCAAGTAGAGAGCCTGCAAGGAGCTGGAGTCCTTGGTGTTCCTGTGCCTGCGACGACGCTGAGTGCGACCCATTGTGCCTGATCCCTGACCTGGCTGCGTGTGTGCTGTTTTGGCTGTCTCTAGTTCTTCGGTCTACGCTTGCTGCAAGTAAAGAAGCAAGGGTTTTGGTGGTGCATTAATTCGGATTTAAGCTTGGAAATTGGGCCAAAACAACACACACGCAGAAGCTGACGCTGCCTGACCATCAATTATTAAACCGCCAATTCATCCGGCATTTACGCGTAATTACGAAATCGCAATCTAGTCTAGATAAGTGACTCTGCGCTCGGCGCGTGGCCTTGAAAACGGGTAGGAAAGCTACTCACCACTCTCGCCTGCACGTGGGCTCCCTTAGCAGCGGTGTAGCATTTAAGGCGGCCGTACTGAACGGGTAGATGGAGGCTGCTCTGTTTGGTCAGGTGAAGGAGTCCGGCCATTACTCAATTTGGCCAACGAAATCAAAATAAAAGTCCCTCTTCTTTCGTCCCTTCTTCCCGTGTTTTTGTGACGGATTCTTTTGCTACGCCGCCAGCTGTTTCGTGTTTGTGTGTGTTTGTGCGATAGTGTTGCCAATCATTTTTAGGAAAAGAAAAAAGCTAGATTAAATGTTTGGAGAAAAAGTTAAAAATATATATTAAATTAAATTTTTAATTGAATGTAATGTAATAAAAAAATACAAAATTAAACACATAACAAAACAAAATGAGTATCACGTGAAATAAACAAAACACGTCTTAAAGAAAATAATATACAAATTCTAATTGACTTCGAAAAAACCCAGATTTGACGTGAAATTGGCAACACTGAAACGGTAAGTGTGTTTCTAGTATGACCGTTTCGTTTAAACTCGAATATTCTAGTATTTTCCTTTAAAAGGTGATAAAACAATAACGAGGATGTCGCTCTTTGGCCTGATTGTCTCAGGACGCCTGCCGCAATCGGATTTCGTGGCCGTGGACCCCTCCAAGCTGCTGATCAATGTCCCAGACATCGATACCGTCAACTACCTGGTAGTGTTCCTCACCGGCGTCTCCCCACTGCCCCTGGGCACCGCTGCCGCCATATACTTCAGCTGGCCGGACGCGAATGCGGCGCCCACATGGCAGTATCTGGGTCACATCAACAACAACAAGCCCTCCGCCATCTTCAAGATCGCCCAGCTGAAGAAGAGCCACGAGCTGGAGGCCCAGGCCCATGGGATGGTCTTTGGCAGCCAGGAAATCTCGCACATAGCCCAGATCGGCGTCTCCCTCGAGCCGGAGCTGACGGTGGCGCAACAGACGCCGGCTGTGGTGAGTTTTTGAGAAGATTAGCAAAGCAGAAGGCAGAATTTGAAAAATATTAATTAACATTTCTGTTTTTACAGTCCAGTGCCAACGACAACAAGCAATTTGGCCAGCGGATGCTAGTGAACTTCTTCAACTACGCCTCCAGCTTTGGAGTGTCTGCCAGAGACATACCGCCCACCACGAGCGAAACCTTTGTGCCCTTTGCCGTTGTCCAGAACTGGTATACGAACTTCCAGCGGCGCATGGAACAAAATCCAAACTTTTGGAAGTATTGAGGGCACTGGGAGTGGCAGGAGGCTGGTACTGCCTTCTCCTCCAAGAATCGTTTATATTAAGAGTAAATTTTTATATACATATATGTTCTTTTCTTATATATTTTTCGTTTCATTTTAATTTGTGGGAGCATTCAAACGAATCAACGCAAAGGAAGGTTTTATCCTGTGGATTGTTTTTACAGCAGTCTAGAATTTGGCCTTTGCCCTCACCTGCTTCTCCTTGATGAATCACTTGAGGCACACCTTATTCTTATCGGTTACCTCGCCAAAGGCCATAAAGGCCTTGTACTCCTTGAAGCTTTGAACCTTGTTGCATATCTCCGGCGAGGAGCTGGAAGCACAGCCATGCTAGGGCCCACAGCGTCTGTAAAAAGAGAAAAAAAGGAATTCAAACACAGTTTAGACACCCATTATCTGCGCGCGACATATACCCATCACCCAGATATCAGGCAACGGCGTTGGCATGGTCTTTGGTCTATTTAAACAATAGCATTGGCGACACGAACTGATTTTTATCCGTTCTCTCTCCCGCCTATCGCTCTTGCGTTTTTTTTCGGCCTGCAAAAAAGCAATTTGGCAAGCTGACATATTTATTCAGTCTATATAGTGGCAGGTATAGTATATATATCTATAGATATAGACCGTCTACACGAGGGCTCCGCTCCTCTGTCTCTGTCTGCGTGGCATCCGAAACACGCGCAACCTCTCCTGACCATGTCGCGGTTTCTATTGTTCTTACACGATCTATAAACAATTGATATTCCCTGCAGATAATCAAAGGGGGTTTCTAGGGGTATTTATTTAGGCTTTATAGATTAGTAATAGTTTTAATAAATAGTATATTTGGCGGAAAAGATTCCCACTTTTTAAAAATATTCCATAAATTCAGGGATTTTGGGATCTATGAATAAGTATAATTCTACAAAATCTTGGCTAACTTATTTTATTGTCAAGCAATATCTATAAATGTTGGCAAGCCTTGCCGCTCATGAAAAGTATTTTAATTAATAAATCGCTTTTCGTTGGGCAAACATAACATCTACTATACATATAGCTAACAGGATTTTGATTAAATTTTCCTCAAATATTTTAGTAAGCTAAGTAATTTTAAAGGGCATCCCTGCTTCGTTTAGAAATCCTCCCCAGACACTACATAATTCACTTGCAATTACATAGATTGCTGACTGATCAATGATCGGATGCTGTGCCTGTGCCAGCGAGGCGCAGCCCCCAGGGAGCTGGTGCTAGTGATGGCTGTGGCCGATTTGCCGACAGATTGCGCCAGTTTCGCTTGCAACGTGTTGAGTGCAACATACCCGAAGCGTAGGCTGCGAACCGGTTGAAAATTGGCGACCGCGACCGCGACCACTAAGATAGGTCAACAGAAGAGCACTGCCCACACCCACAACATGACAGAGACGCAGCCAGAGAAGGAGACGGGCGAGGAGCAGCGGACCCAGCAGACGCAATCAATGTCGCAGGCAGCAGCTAATAATACTAATAATTCGCAGCGCCACGTAAATCAAGAGCCTGAGTCAGCGGTGTTTTGGTTGGCGTCCACGCCGGAAGTGCTCGGTACGGCAGGGCAATTTCCGGTTGGACGAGGGATCACCTGGGGAGGCAGCCAACCCATGAATCACAAACTGTGGCCGGTACAGAGGGAACATGGAAGCAGGAACTCTCACCATCTACTACAAGCGGGAAAATTTCCTCTACTTCAAGATTGGAGGGAAAAGCAAGGTTTTCCGGCAAGCAAATTTCCTTTACTTCAAGATTGGAGGGAAAATCAAGTATTTCCCTTAAATTCAATAGATAAAGCAAGCTTTCCCTTGACTCTAGTGAAGGTATACACCACCAACAACCGAGTACCATTAAAAGCAGCAACGCCACATCAAGTATACGCCCCATGTGGCACACCCAGTTTCCCCTCACATCAAGTATACGCCCCTTTGCACCTTGGATTTCCCTTCATGATACAGCTAGGAAACCGCAGGAATTCCGGTGATGCAGTCCCGCACATTAGCATCACAATGACCAGGCGCAACCCGGCGCTGGCCAGCTCACCACCCATGGCGATGGCTACCCAGGAATTTCCCATAATTAAAAAGCAATTTGTTAGCTTTCCCAATTATCGAACGGTGGCGAATGAAGATGGGCCAAAGACGACGCCCGCAACAACAACTGTGACGCAGCGGGCAACCGCCAGAGACACCGAAATAGACGGAGGAGGAGGCGGTGTACATAAGGTGTTTGATAATGAACCCGAGGCCGAGAGGAGGGCACCGACGACGGCGGCAGCATTAAACTTGAACGTGGTGGAGGCGGTGGCGAAGGAAATCGAGCATCAACAGGCGGAAAATCTTAATGACGCCTTCGGCCAGCGACACGACCACAAAGGCAGAGTCAGCGACGACGCCATGGATGTGGATGTGGCCAAAAATAAACGCGAAATATGCGAGCAAAGCAAATTAGTGAAGGCCGAAGATCATAATGAGCTAAATATGACTGAGAACTTGGCGGATCAAGAGCAGCAGAAGCAGCAGCGGCGGCAGAGGCAGAGGCAGTCAATATGCTTGGCCAGGGAGCAGACAATAGATGGGGATGGGTATGGGTATGGGAATGGCAACCACCAGTGGCAGCTATCCGGCGATCTCTCAGCCTCAGACGCGCGCGAATCGTCGCCAGAGCAAGTGGACGTGAATAATCTCGGGCGGCAGCAACTGACCCGCGAGCGGAATCGGACTCAGAATCGCTATCGGAATCCGTGTCCAAATATAGAATTACTGAAGAGTTCCGTGCGCGCCTTTCTCGCGGACAGCTCTCCGATCGACTGGGATTGGGACTGCGACTGGGAGCTGCTTGAACTTTTGACCAACGCCATCGAGCTGCTCTGCGCCGCGCCTGCGGACACGGGTAACCTTTGGAGCGAGGAGGCGGTCCAGGCCGGAGCGGACATGACCGTCAGCAAGGTCAGCGAGGAGCGGGAGACAGAAACCGTCGACGTTTATCCCGCCGCCGTTGAGCAACTCGATCAGCCCCTAGACTTGGAGTCGGAGTTGGACAACAACAACAACAATAATAGCAGCAGCAGCAGCATCCCCGCCGTCATCACAGAGCCCATAGATATGAAGTATTCAACGAGTACTGCCAGTAGGATTCCCAGGACAGAGCTTCCCCAGGCTGTAATCCAACCAAGCAGCAGGCCAAGTGCCACGAGTCGTATACGCGATGTAACGGATGTACAGCCTGCCAGCCGGACTACGACAACTCCCCTGCTGGGCGAACTCAAGCGCAGCTCCACCGAAGCCTCCTCCATCGACGCGGACTCAGTGCTGCCGGAGAGGACGCGTCTCCGGCGACAGCGACGCATGCGCTCGCAGGATTCCGTAGAGGAGAAGCCCGAGGATGTGATCGAGCGCATAAACAAGCTGAAGGCCCGCATCTCCGGCGCCCTCAGTGAGGTGAAGGGCGTGCTTAAGCAGTACAGCACGGAGAGCGAGGCGGAGGCTGGTCCTCAGGAGCTGCCGAAGCCATCAACGAAGCCACCACTAGCTGCTGCGGAACCGGCTCCAGTGGCCTTTCGCTTTGTGACAAAAGTACGGCGACGCAGCTACTTCGATGAGGCCGAGGAGGAGAAGGAGCAGGCTCAGGCAGCGGGAGAGCAGGCAGCAGTCGCCAAGGATAATGAAAATCAGAGCAATCAGGGTCACCTTTCTGTGCCACAAAGAGACACCAAAGTTAAGAGAGAACAGACGCCCTTTGCCTTTCCTGATAAAAAAGAAGCAAGTCCTAATCTGGAAACAAAAGAAAAAGAGAGTCAGAATGAGCAAGTTGGAGGATCCAAGGTGCATCAGGAGTCCGAGACCACAGTCGACGGTCAAGTAAAGTCAAAAGAAATCAAAGAGGTTAGCAAAGAACCTAATGAATCATCAGAGAAAATTAAAGAAGAAAAAGGAAAAGATGCCACATCTAAATCTAATCTGAAGGAAGAGCCACCAAAGGTCAATGGTGAGCTACCCAGGACAGATCAGGATATGGGCAAACTCCCTGAAAAGAGCAAAAGCCAGACCAAGATTGAGTTCCTTGCCAAGGTGCAAAGTGAGCTAAAGTCCAAGTCAGTGAGGGAAGCAAGTCGCAGAGATGCATCACCCAAAGAAACTATGGCCAAGGAAAGAACTCCAGAGGCTACAATTGTCAAAGATGAAGGAGTCAAGGAACTGGCACCCAAGGAAGTAAAACCCACGGAAGCATCGCCAAAGGAAGCAGCATCTAAGGAAGCTCTAACTCCAAAGGAAGCAGAATTAAAGGATGTTGCTTCCAAGAAATTAACTCCAAAGGAAGCATCACCCAAGGAAAAATCTCCAAAGGAAGACACCCCCAAGGAAACCACTTCCCATAAACCTGCAACAATTAAACCCGAAGTAGTAGTCACCCCCGCCAGTGAACCTGGACCGCAGCCAGATGAGTCAACCGTAGAGCAGCCCACGCCCAAGATCAAGAAGAAAGTCATCGTGAAGGCAAAGAACCCGAGGCGAGCCTCAATAGCCGCCGTGGAGCCATCCAAGATCAAGGTGGAGCCGGCCGTCGAGCAGATCGATGCTCTCATCATTCAGCGGAGGCCCTCCGACTCGGAGGCGATTGTCAAGCGCAAGAAGAAGCTGAAATTAACGAGTGCAGCCGCATCCCCAACCGAATCCACGCCAGCAGCAGCAGCAGCAGCCGCAAAATCAACAACAACTTCCGGCAAACAGAGGGAGGCGACGCCTTCAGTAGCCGAAGAACAATTGGCAACGCCAGAGGTCACATCAGTGGCAGCCAAGTCGGCCAGTGCCAAGAGTGATCAAGGAGAGGCGACAACAGAGGCAGTGACAAATACAGCATCCACGCCAGCGGAGGCAATCGATGTCGATCCGGCGATCAATGGCAATCTAGCGCCAGCGGGCAATCGAAGCAGACGCGCCAGCCTGAAACTAGCGGAGTTGGTTGGTGAAACGGTGCTGGTGGTGCCGGCAGCACCCCATCCAGTCCCAGCCACAGAGGCATTGCCTCCTACCGAGTCCAAAGAACCCATTAATCAGGAGACGCAGCTGCAGGTGCAAGCAACGCCTCAACAGGTGGCCATCGCCGCTGACATTGCGCCGCAAATAGCGACGACATTGAGGCAGGAAGAGTCATCGCCAGAGCAGCAGCAGCCAGCGGAGGCGGTCGAAGCAACAAAAGTCGGAGAACAGGCGCCTCCCGGCGACAGTCTAGCCACCATGCCGGAGCTGAAAGTACTCGCGGGTCCGGTGCAGCCCGTCAAGATCGAGACGGTTGAGCAGCCCCACGATGAGGCCAAGGGACAGGAGCCGCTGGTCAAGAAGAAGGCGCCGTCGCACCTCAAGAAGCTGGTGCGCAAGAATTCCATAGACAAGAAGGATGAGGCCAAGCAGGACCAGAAGCAGCAGGACTCCAACAAGCTGAGCAATATACTGCGGGACAAGAACAAGATCAACGAGCTGTCCTCCAGGATCAACAAGCTAACGCCGCCCAAGAAGCAGCCAGTGAAGCCCACGCCCAAGGAAGAGGAAAAGAAACTGGCAACTGAAGAGCAGAAGGAGGAGCAGCAGCCAACGGAGGAGGCTCCTCTAGAAGCTGAGCCTTCAGAAGAACCCGAAACGGAACCTGCGCCGGAGCCGGAGCCGGAACCCGAGCCCGCGCCCAAGCCCAAGAAGCCGCGCAAAATCAAAAAGAAGGTGATTATCAAGCGACAGAAGCGACGCCTCTCCATCGGCGACACATTCTTCCTGCAGCCAGAGCCCGAAGAGCCCACAATTCCTGAAATCGAGACCATTGAAAAGGCCATTGCCTACGTGACCGATGACGAGGAGGAAGAGGAGGAACAGCCACCCCAAGAGGAGCCCAGCAAAGCCCTCAAATCCTGCATGCACGTCCGAGAATACAAGATCGGGGATCTAGTGCTCTACGCCGAACGCTTTCGCAAGACCCAGGTGCGCTGGAAACGCGGCCGAGTGCTGGAGCAGATCACCAGCATCTCGTACAAGCTGGAAATCGAGGGCAAGGAGGTGCCCGCCCACGTCTCCTACATCAAGAAGTACACCGGGCGCAAGGTGCGCTTCGGGGGCAAGGAGTACCTGGAGATTGACTACGAGCAGGTGGCCGAGGAGGAGCGCCGGGCGGCCAGCTACAGCATATGGAACATGGTGTAGGTGCAGGACCAAACCAAAGCCAAGACCAACCCGAAACCCCAGTGGCGTCCAGTGTCCGGTTACCTTTGAGTGGAATTAAAAGACTCCCTGGCCCGGGCTCAGGGGGATTTTTTAAGGATCTCAACTCGACATTCAGTTATGTTTAGTGTTCAGTCTAGAGCTTAGTGTTATCCTAGTGTTTAGTGTAACTTATTCCAGGATTCCAGGATCGCTGTGGATGTGGCCCCGCGATGCGGCCGTTCGCTTACATTTTAAGTACTCTGTATGTGTAAATATAAAAACAAGCAATTTAATGTTAAATAAAGCGGAAAATATTTCAGTTATGCGAGAGCCAGTTCTATTTTGGGGTTTTCCAAAGCCAATTACTCATAAAAACATTTATGAATCTGTTTATTCCGATGCTTCCCATTCTACGCCGATTGATGCTTCCTTCCCCCCCCGACTCTGGCCGAGATTTGCTTGTTTTCGCCTTTCGCCTTTCGGTTTATTTATAAAGCTGCCGCTGATCGGGGCAAATCGGGCGATGAATGAACGCAATAAAACAAAGGCCAGAGGCGCTACACGCAAACAAAAAAATGACAGAGCATTTAAAAGATAAAGATATAGATACATTTTACATTGTTTGTAGATCAACAATATTATATTGGTTCTGGTTTAAGGAGAGATGGAAACATTTGGCGCTTGTTGAGGTTCTAGAGTTCCCAAAAATGCCATTAAATTCTATGGAAAAATTTAAAATAATATACGAATTTACATATTTATTATACCCCTAAAGGGTATTATAATTAAGGAAGACTTCCCTTTCACATAACCATTTTGTTCAGTGCACAAACTCATTGGTTGGATTCTGACGCCTCTTCGTTTGGACCATGTTAGCATTCCATGGTCATGCGGCCATAAAATGTGCCAGGCAAACCTCTCAATCGGCAAACAGAACGATATTCCTACGCCCACTCCATCAACGTCGTTACCCCCCTAAATACTATATCCCATATATCTACTATATAGGATATAGCCACGATATCCGAAAATTTGGACAACAGAGAAATGCGTGCCATTAATAAAACTTTGGTTTGGCTTTTGCTGTGCATTGGCCTGCATCGCCAGCGAAATAGGAGCGAAAAATCAAATATATAGAAACGGAAAATCGGAAAACCCGAGGAAACAAAAAGAAAAAACATTCCGCCAAAGATCGTCGGACATTTCTCATAATTGATTGTCAAGGCGTTTTGGCGCTTTCGGAATTCAGAGGGAAATCTCTCGCAATTATCGCCGCGCTTCGTACAAGAGACTTTAATTCGCGCCGACAAAAAGCACAAAGAAATTGTGAAAACAAAATGCAGAGCACACACATGCCAGCCATAAACATAACATCATGCCAGGGTGGGGAGCCAGGAGGCAGGAGATGGGTTCAGATCAGATGGGGCGTACCATCATCATATAGTAGACCTGCGAATATGCTACATTCCTGGGGGCCGCTGGCCGGCGGGATTTTCATTCAATTCTCGGGGCTGGCAACCGCAGTACTATCTATATATACATATATATAGATATATATCTATGAGCGATCAAGACATTATGTACGTCTGGTAACGAGTACACGGAACAAAATTTGATATTTTTATGAGCTATTGTCACAGGTCTGTCAGGAGTAGACAGATTTAAATTAAATTACGACAAAAGGCACACAGGTAGTAAATAAGGCAATCAATCAGGAAGGCAGTAATTGTTCTTCTCAATTTAAAAATAATTAATTTTAAACAAGAAAATATATGAAACAAAATAAGGAAGATCAAGAAATTTAAAGGCATAATAAAATACAATAAATAAATAGGTTTTAAAATATCTAATTTGATTGTAGAAGTCTGTTTAGTAGCTTAAGAGCACAACAAAGTCTTAAACCTTGGCGAAAATATTTCTTACTTAGCCCTATATCTTCTTTGTATTTTCTTTTATATGAAAAATATTTAAATAGCTTATAGAATGATATAATCAAGATATTTCTCCTCCTAAAAACTATTTTCAAAAATTTCCTTTATTTCCTATACCCCTTTTTCCATAATCTTTCCCCCTTTTTCTTTGTGTACCGACATATTTGCTCAAAAGCAATTGAAGCAAAATAAGAAAACAAACACATTTCATTCTATATGTTCGGAATTTCGAGTGCGAGCGATAGTTGGGAACACTTATGAAGAGCAAAAAACAAAACATCAACATCAAAGATTTCAAGTGCAGAGAAGAGTCCTCGCTGTGGTTACACGCGAAGGCATATATACGTATCTTGCTCTCAGCATATGCTTATATTATTTTCATTTTTTCCCCAGAAATCTTTATGTGCTTTCCATAAATCAGAGCAGAAATCTAGCGGAGCATTAGCCACCATTAGTGGTCAGCACAGAAGGAGGAGCAGAGGACCATTGTTGGAGAGAGCGGAGCAGCACTTGGCTAACGAAACTGTGCAAAGTTCCCTGCTCGTAAAATACAATGCGATGTTCAACATCAATGTGGCTGTCCGCTGTCCACGAGGCCGTTTGATTGGGACCGGGTCGGACCCCATTACTAACAACGCAATTGCCGAAATACAACAAATTATTACAATTAATCGTATCAAACGGACAGCGGGCTAGTGTTCATGAACTCACACGCTTATTGTTTATCCTAGGAGATACCATAAATTCCATGGTGAAACGATATATCTGTGTCTCTAGCTCTGAACTCTGGCAAGGCCGTTGTAAATTTACCTCCCACAAACTATAAATCATTGGGGCAAGGCAACCTCCTCACATTCGCTTGGCACACGCTTGTGTCCAATAAAAAAATAAGAAAAGTCAACAAGTGACAATGATTAGATGCTAGAAAGTATAAGTAATTGCAAGAGGTTTGTAGATGAATCAAGAGAACTAATTAGAAAATCACAATTGAATTAAGAGACACATTTTAACAAGTTCAAGTCTAGCAGAAAAATTTAAATATATATTTTAAATATAAATTGTTTGGTTTACATTTCCTGAATCTCAAAACTTTGAAAAACTTAATTAAAAACCTTAGACCTTCCTTAGATTTTCATAAAAAATTTAAACAAATATCCCCTTCCCATCTTCACAGCAAAAACAATTAAATAGAAAATCCCCCAAAAAAAAAAAACACATTCAATGGCTGTTGGCATGCCTTTGGCTTGGGTGTCACCATCTCGCCATAGCCATCGCCATCGGCATCACCGTGAACGCCAAAGATGGCGTCACACGGCGTCGCCGCCCACCATTGGGGCCATTTCTTAAGGCAGATCTTAGATAGTTTCGCGGAGTACTCTTCGTCGTCGTCGTCGTCGTCACGCACACCTCGATTGACACTTTGAAGGCGCGTCGACGATAATCGCACCTGAATTGAATCACCCAAAGGGGGAGTAGCCCAAGGTCCCACCTTGGCATTTAGAGACTTACGTTTTGTTCTCGTTCTGCAGCAAAGCAGTGGATTGACGTAGAACCAAGCCCCGTTGTCCTTGTGCTCCTTCCTGCAGATTATAGAGTCATGTCTCTTCCCTTGGAACTCTCCAAGATTCTGTTTAGGAATCCTTCGAAGGCAGCAAGGGGTTCCAATTGTCATCCAGTCTGAGCTTCTTGATGGCTTCCTGTTGGAATTTCTTGGTAGCCTCCAGTTGGGACTTCTTGGTGGCCTCCAGTTGGGGCTTCTTGTTGGTGATTGTAGATTGCTGCCTCTTAGTGAGTTTCTCGGGCTCAGGCTCTGCAGCGGCTTCATCGCTTGCTTTATCCTCATTGATCCGCTCAGACTTGAATCTCTTCTCCGGCTTGGAGCTATTTTCCGACTTGTAGCTTTTCTCCGGATGATCTACCATTGCTCTTGGTAAATCCGTAAAAGATTTCAAATCTGAATTCATTTTCCAAAGTTTTGAAGCCTCGTCGCTGTTCCGAAGTTGCACTTTCTTCACTCCCTCTTGGTGGATCGGATCGGAAAGGGCCATATTAATAGTGTCCTTATCCAGATCTTCGATCATAGCCTCCAGACATTCAAATCTATGCATTGGTGGCTTCTGCATTGGATAGGAAACCTCTTCTCCTAAATGACTTGATGGCAGCTTCAACTGGGGCTGCTCAGGCAATTTATTTTCCTTCGAAATGTCCTTGACGCCATCTGTTTTCCGCTTTAATTGCTTAGCTTTATCTTTATTCAGTCCCTCCTCGTAGAAACTCTTGAAGTGCTGAGTGTTGTTTTTCCCGGAATCTCCTTTGGTTCGCCATTGGCGGCTGTTTTTCAGTCCAGGAATTCGTTGAGCCCTATGGAGACTTTGGTCAGACTTCTTGGAGGGCGATTCTTGCTTTCGGAACTTGGCAAATTTATGATATAATTTTAATTTCGGACTCCTGCGCTTGCGGAATGGAGCCTTCTGGTTATCCTTGACTTTTTCCGGCTCCTCTGGTGGCTTCTGCTGGGTCATCTCCGGAATTTTGATTGCCACCTTGGGCTGGGTCTCCGTTTCCTGCTGTCCTGGAGGAGTCATCATTGAATTATCCCCGGCACTGGTAGTGTTACTGGCACTGGCAAGTGGATCGTTCTCCAAAAGATCCTGGAAGAAACGTTGCCAGGTCTGCAATAATAAATCTAATTATTTGAGATATATTTGAAGACTTAATTTCATTTTCCTTACGGCATGAATGGAGTTTTGGTCCTGCAGCCACTTGGAAAACAGAATCTCCATATACGAGCCCTTCGAGGCACTTGGAAACCCGTCCATATTGAGCTTTGTGCCCGATTCGGACTCGAGGGTTCCAATTGGTCCTATTCTCTGCCCGCTGGTGCCATCGGATGTAGCCGAGGCCAGGCTCTGGCGTTGGACTCGTTGCAAGGATAGCTGTAGCTTCAGGAGTATGCGACCGGTGGCCCATGCCATGTTAATGAAAAACCCTCAATTTAGCGATTTTAATGACGAATGAATAATTTAGATGATCGACTCGAAAGAGTAATTTTTTACTAAAGACAGTGTTTGCCTGGCTATATGCCAATCCCCAGTTAAATATATATTTTTTAATTAAAAAACATTTTTTAAAAAATCTTACAATAATAAAATTTAAGTTTTATTTATTTAATTTTGGGTTTCCTGAAATAGAACTAGAAAACATTAACAGACAAATTTATATTTGAATTTATTTTCTGGGCACACTAAAACGCTGAAACCCTCCAGTGTTGGAAACTGCAAAATGTGCTCTGCTTTGCCGATGATTTTTCAACTGCCACAATACGGTCACATTAGCCCACAAACTAATAAAAAAATTTATAAATTTGTTTAGTTTTCTTTTGTAAATAAGCCCAGGAGACTTGCTGGAGGCGCCACCATGAACCAGTTTCATACGCCATCCTTCGGAGACGAGGTCTTCGAGCTGAATGACACACCGGCAGAGAGCTCCAACCAAGCAGTAAGTACGAACGCTCCGGCAGACACCGAAGGAAGCCAACAAATCCCATCCGATTCGATCCGGAGCCACCAACTCGGGAAACAGTTTTCACAGCCGACCACTCGCCCTAATTGCCGCGCATCGATGGCCGTAATGGTTTTATAATGAACAAGAGATCCGAATCGCCCAGCACTCGCGTTTGTTTTGGCGACCAGCTGGACGGATGGACTCCCCCCAGCTGCATGTACGCACGCACACCACAGCAAGTGGAGCACACAATCACCCCCTCTCCGCCCCCCCTCCGGGCGGGGGTTATCGTTTGGAGAGCGGCCGCGTCAGCTTCTTATCAGCAAACGGCACGCACACGCTCACACAACAGCGGCAGAGGCAGAGGCAGAGACGACGGGCAGGTTACCACACAGCACAGAGAACACTCCTCCTCCCCCGCTAGCCCGGCTCCGTACAAGTGGCCTGTGCTTGGGCGAACGATTTGTACATTAGTTTAGTTGTTCACTCTGCGAGTGGGATTGCGCGTCAGATGAAGAAGTTTCTAGTGAGCTCCCGGATCCATCGGATGGGTGGAAGGCAGCCGTATCTAACCAAGTCCTTGTTTTCTCTCCCTGCAGTCGCGGAGAATGCTTAGCCTGGATCACTCCACGTTGAACGATGACGATGAGGATGAGTACGACACATATGGCGGTGCCCAGGGCTTGGCGGCACAGCAGCAACAGCAGCCCCAGCAGCAGGAAGTGATGATTCCCCAGCAGCAGACACAGACTCCTCCCAAGCCGCTGGCCCCATTTGCTTTGTTCTTCCGCGACACTGTGACGGCCATCAAGCAGCAGAATCCCGCCTGTTCGCTGGAGCAGATGCAGGTGATTGTACAGACCATGTGGGACTCCCTGGATGAGACGCAGAAGAGCGTGTATAGTCAGCGGCACGAGCAGGAGAAGCGGGACTATCTGCGTCTCATACGCGACTATCGCCAGCAGCTGTCCGAAACGGAGGCCACGTTGGAGCCAGAAAATCCAGTTGTTTCCTTTGTGGTTCCCAAGGTGGAGGTGTGTAAGGTGGAGCCGCCAGAACAGCCACAGCAACCACAGCCGCCCGAGCAGATCCAGCTACTTAGCGAGGCGGCCAGGGTGCAGAAGTGTACGCGGGAGCAGTGCAACAAGCCGGCCATCATCAATCCCGACTGGGAGGACGAGTACTGCAGCAACGAGTGCGTCGTCATCCACTGCCGCAACGTGTTCAACGAGTGGGCGCTGTCCCTCAAAAGCTCGCCCTCGTAGCACCCCGCCTCCGCCCCGCCTCCGACTGAACCCGCGCCTAGGCTAAGTCTAGACTCTAGATTCTATATGTAACCCAGCGCAGCTCCAGTTTCGTATATCGCTCGGGTATATACACACGAAGAAACGCGAGTGCGCGATATGATAATTAGTGTAAAAGTCCCAGTTTCGGGCGTAATTAGCAAATGTGCGGAAACGGAATGAACGCAAGCCAAGCTTTTTATATTTTAATTACTAATAGATCAACACATGAAGATAATGTTTACTGAAGAGAAGGCAATAAAAAAAGGCCAACGATGATTTTTACTGCAAGCGGTGCTCTTTGATTCTCTCTTTGTTCTTATCAGTGACCACAAATCTAGCCAGATCCCTTTGATGAAAGCGGAGAGCAGCTATAGAAATAAGAGAGAGCTTAAAGAAACTACAGAGAGTCGGATCTAAGACGTCTCTTTGATAACTTTTAGTAAAACGCAAACGAATTTTACGAGCTCCAAAATAAACGCTTAACCATCCGCTGCAGTAAAACCCCTTTGTTTTATATGGTAACTTTTAATAAATACACACATTTATTACTTCTTGCACTTCATTATCAATATATCAATTTATCAATGCCGTTGCTTACAAAAACACTCTTTCGTTTGCTTCGTTCTAAGTATATAATAACCGAAACTAATTAAAATGTATAAATTAATCGTATGAAATAATATTATTTACGTGTAAAAGAGACGTTTCCTTGGTTGCCTTGCTGAAGTAATGCGCCATTGTTGTTAAGAGTACGAATACGAGTTAAATAAACAACAGTATAAAAGAGAGTTCAAGCTTAAAATGTTATAAAGAGATCCCTCTTCTATATGGTAAAGCGGGGGTAAAGAGAGAGCTTAGAGGAGACCCTAAATGCAGCCTGCAAAGCCTTCGCTGGTTCGTACTTTGAGTAGAGAGCTGGTTAATGGGGGTATATAAGCACATATTGCTGCTAGCATTTAAATGTAAACATAAAGCGCACTCTAAATAATATCACCAAATACTTGTTTTCATTCATCAGTTTTGTTTTTCTTTTTTCTTTTAGCAGTTTTCCTGACCTCTTCATCCTTGCCATAAGCTAATATATATAGGTATATCTTTAAGGGCTGGCTATAACTTGATTCCAACTCTGGTGTGGAACTCGCGGGGACTCTTGGAATATTTTATTTAACTCTTTTGTCCGTTGGTAGTAGTAACATCTTTGTTATCCTTGAAATATCCTTCCTGCGGCAGCTGCCTATGCTAGATTATTGACTAGTGTTGCCTTATGGGACGTTTACGGGTTCTGGTTGCTGGAATCTCTCTTCCTTTCGGGGGTCATATTTAATATAACCTAAAAGGATAAAGAAAAGTTAGTTCAGTTTTTAATAAGTCCTCTCCAGCTCACACTCACCCCATCATCCTATTGATTTTGTAGCTCCTCTTCGACTTACTCCACAATCTGCAGCTCGCTCATGTCCAAATCCGCGCTGTCCTTGCAAAAAGTACTCGAACGCTCCAGCTTGGACTCTACGCGCTCCTTGGGCGCCGGCGCCCCGCCCTCCATCTGGGCATCGATGAGCAGGTCCAGCTTCTGTTTGACCGCCTGGGCCGACTTGTAGGATCCATTCGTGAGCCCATTGGATCCAGTGCCCACGCCATTGGTCACCGTGGCTGTGGTCTTCTTCAGATGCAAAGTGTTGGGACGCCGGGTGGGTATGCTGGAGGGCAGACTGTTGCGCAGGTTATGCTGCTGCAGCATGCTGGTCACAGCGGAATGTGAGGAGGAGCGCAGGGGTCCAGCGGAAGAGCGTAGTTGCACTTGCTCTTCCCCTGGAGCTTCGGTTTGCTTCTGTTGCTGCTGCTGCTGTTGCAGCTTGTTCTTCTCCGCCCGCTTGGCCAGTATCTCGCGGGATTTGGCCGAAAGAAAGCTGTGGCGTCCCTTGTTCGGTGCTCCTCCTCCTCCGCTGGCATCTGTTCCACCCGCCGGCACTGAAATCGAGCGCTGCTTGAAGAGCTCTCGTGTGGAGAGCGTGCTGCTCACCGAGGACAGGCGACTGGCTGCCGACTTGGTGGTGTGCACGGAACTGGGACTGGAGCCATTGGAGGCCACCACTGCATTGTGCTGCTGCTTTAGCTGCCGCGTTGATTTGTTGCCCACCGTAGATCCCCTCTGCGTGGCCTTCAACTTGCCGGGAGTATTGACTTTTCCATGGCCATTTAGCTGCTGAATCTTGGCCAGCTTCGAGCTGCTGGAGAGCGACTCGTGTGAGATCGTTTTGTTGGTAATGACCGAGCTCTTCATGCTCTCCGCCAGGGAGTTCTGATCGGAGGAGTATCGGTCCTGCGGTCCTCGCGAGTTGCTTTTGGCTCGACGCGCTGGGGAAGCCAGGCTGTCCATGGAGAGATTGCTGGACTTGTTGCCCAGCCGTGCTCCATTCTGCTGCACTCGGCGAGCCGCTGGACTCGAGTTCCTTGAGCTGTCGCTGGAGGAGATGTGCAGGTTCTTAGCCGGCGCCTTTCTCCCCCCATTGGCTGGTATACTGGAGCTGGTGGCACTGCGAACTGGTCCCGAGCCATGGCCATTGATGGCTGCAGCCCTGGGCTTGCGGGGTTCCAGGTAACGAGGTCGGACTTCGGCTAGTTTGGTGGCGGCGGGTATGGGCTTTGCTGGAGCAGCAGCAGCCTTGGTTTCCGCCGCTACTGGAACTAGCTTCTTGTTCGTCACGGGCGGAGCCTCTGACTGGGTGCGTCTATGCAGATTCAAGCTGTGGCGTTCCGAGGCCACCTGAGAGCTGGCGCGATGTGGGACATAGGCCCGGGAATTAGACTTGAGGATTTTGCCTGGAAAAGATGGGGAGAGAAAAATGTTAGTTTAAAAAAGTTAAAGAAACTCCACAACTTATACTTACTTCCTCCCTCACGGGACTCATGATTCGCCTGCACTCCCCTCTCCGCCGTCTGGACATGACCCGTAACCGCCTCCTGCGTCTGTGTGGCCTTGTACAGCTGCGCCTCCTGGGCATGGGCTCGCTTGGTCTGCGCTTGAATGGCCAGCTTGATCTGCACCAGATCCTGGCTTCTTGAGCTGCCTCCGAAAGAGAAGGCCTTGCCCACTGGCTTGCCATTTTGGCGCTTCATGTCCAGCGGCTCGGTGAGACGGGCCAAAGTCTGAATCTTCTTGCGCAGCTCCAGATCCATGCGCTGCCAGGCGGTGACCCGCATGGCCCTCGAGCACTGCCGTATGAGGCACTGCTCCACGGCATAGACGAGGGCACCCACCAGGCGGATGTATTCCGGCTGCCAGTCCAGCTGCTCCTCCTGCAGACCCTGCAGCTCCCGAGCCAGCTCAGACTGGCCCAGGCTGGCGGGCATGTGGATGAGTTTGGCCTGCAGCACAGTGTTCAAGCGGGTGACACGCTGATAGCTTCTGCAGGCCTGCTCTGGCGTAAGTTCGGCGGCGGTGTGCAGCAGGAGCGTCTCCAGGCGGGGAATATGCCGGCTGCGATCGTGTCCTAGCGACAAGAAGGCATCGCTGGCTATGAGGCTGGCAAAGTGGTCACCTACGTAGGCATAGGCAGCGTCCAGAATGTCGCGCACTAGCTGCTCGCAGACATGACCCCAGCGGTAGGCTGAAAGCTGGGCCAGCAGGTGGTCGCAGTCGAGCACCGTGTCCAGCACGGTCTCGGAAGTCTGGAGGGAAACTAAACCTTTAGCAAGGATTGGGGATAAAGAGAGTTATCCAGGATAATACTCACCAAATAAGCCACGATTTGCTGGCGACATCTTCCCAGGATATCCGGTGGCAGCTGGGCAAACTGCCGAGTGGGCCACACCTTCAGGTAGTGGCGACACGTCCAGCGCAGGCACTTCCTGTACAGATCATCCAGAGCATGATTCAAGGCCACCGGCAAAACCTGAAGAATCCCATCCGTGCAGCCGGAGCAGGGCTTGTGGAAGTTGTGGCAGTAGTTCGTCTTCAAAGCATGCGAGGTCACCTCCTTGAGACCCTCCAAGCCCAGCAGATCAGCCAAGGCTGCCAGCTCCATCAAACTAATCCCATCTGGCGGGTGCGAAGCCCCCGAGTAGATGTGGCACAGAGCAAAGTGCACAGCCGCATAGGAGTAACCCTGCAGGGAGACCACGCTCTGGGCTCCATGGCCCGCCAGCATGGCGGCAAAGTACTGGCACCTCGAGCGCAGGATGCACTTGTGTGCGCGTATCCTGCGACCATGCACCTCCACCAGCATATCCGTGGCTATCTCCTGCAGGAACATCTTGAGCAAATCCTCACCCAAGCGACGGGGCTGCCGGCAGCTCAGCGAGGACTCATCCATGCCCGATCTGCTGAAACTGGAGGCCAGACTGGAGTCCGCACTGAGATCCGTTTGGATGTAGTCCACCTGCTGATGCTGCTGTGCCTGAACCTGATCCAGAGTCATGTCGTTGGGCAGGGAGTTGGAGAACTCTTTGGAGAAGTTGGGAAACAGGCGGGAAAGGCTCCTAATGTTGTCCACCGAGTTGGTAAAGTTCTGCAGGGTGTTCCCAGTCGATCGGGTCATGGCCCACGAGTGCGGACGCGCCCGGCTCTCGTCCCGATAGAGCCTCTGGCCCAGCTGGGAGCTGCGGTGGTTATTGCCCACACTCTTGCTCATGGAATCCGGCGATTGGAGATCATGCTTCACCGGCTTGTCCATGTCCGAGAGCTTCACAAAGCTGGAGGGGATCTGTGAGGGCTGCTGTTGAGTCTGCTGTGGCTCGCCATGCTCGTTGACTGTCTCCAGCAGCTGCTTCTGCTTCTCGATGGTGGCCTGCAGGGACTCCATGGTGTGGCCATTGCTCAGGGTCACCTGCTTCTTGGGCGAGGCTGTCTCCTTGGCCTCGATTATGGTCTCCATAACGCTGCTGGTGCGATTGGAACTGCTGCTGGTTAGTTGGATGGACACGGGTAGAGCCACCAGTTCCGCTGCCTGCTCCTTGGCCAGCTGCTCGTCCTGCTGGAAGGTGAGATCATCCGTGTCCGTGTTGGAGGCAGGCGACATGTCCTTGGAGAGCACTCCCTCGGTGACCGAGGCCAGACTCGACTTGTCATAGGTTTCGTTGAGCTGGGCATCTTTTCGGCGCTTCTTGATCCTGTCCTGCTGAGCCTGGGCCTGCTCCTCCTCCGAGCAGCTGCTCAGGCCGGGATTGGAGCCACTAAAGTCGTCGTAGGGCGACACGGAGCTGTCAATGGACAGGGAGGAGGCCTTGGAAATAATCGGCAGCTTGTCTATGATGCTCATCAGGCCCGAGGAAGAGGACTCTGTTCCCCCGTTGGCCGTGAGGCTGATGGATCGCTTGCACTCGCTGCCCGTTCCCGGTCCTGACCCATTGTTGCTGCCCCAGCTGTGCCGCTTAGCAGGATCGCTCTGCTGGCGCTGTTGCTGGGACAGACGACGCAAGGCAGCCACCGTCAGTGGTGGCTCCAGATTGCATCTATAATCCAGGGACTTGCTTTCGCCTGAAGCGAGTTCCTTCTGGTTGGCACTCTTGGCCATTAAAGTCTCCGTGGAACTAGCGCTTGACTTCATCACCTCAACCTCGCCATTGCCCCTTCGCTGGGGTGTAGAGGAGGAGCTCAGGGAACTGGACAGACGCTGGGCAAGACTCAGCGGCTCCTTGCGCCCATTAGAGCGTGGCGTTTTCTGCTCTCCAAAGTCTATAAACATGCTGAATATATTCTTTGGCTCCGGCTTGGGCTCCTCCCTGGCCTGGGCTAGATCCCGCTCCTTCTGAGCCTGCTCCTCATCCCTGCCGCTCTGCGAGAGATCCACAAAGAAACCCGCCGACTTGGGAGCTGTATAAGACTTGCTTAACTGCGAGGGAGCAGGACTTGGCTTCGCCAATGGCTGCTCTTGCGGCTTCCTGTCCATGTCATCCAGGGACACGTAGAAGCCACAGCCGCTCTTGTGCGAGCTGTTCGAGTCGGAGCGTTCGCGGAAGCTGGAGGTGGTGCTGCTGGTGCTGCGTCGCCGTTCCGGGCGGCAGTCGCTCATGTCCACCACCCAGGAGGCTATACCAGACACGGGCTTCCGCTTCACCCGCATCTCCACGCCGGCAATCTCTGGATCCTCGCCCAAGTCCTCTTCATCTTCATCCTCATCCGCCAGCGGGCGAGTGGGCGCAAAGTCCAGGGACACAAAGCCCCCGGAAACAATTGGACAAGTGTCCGTGCGCCTCTTGATGCTGGGACTCTCGCACTGCTTCTCCCGGAAATCCTCGATGGAGGCGCCGCCCGAGACTATGGGATTGGCCTCGTCAAACTTGGAGCTGCGCTTGGGAGTGCGCGGCAGGGGCAGCGGCGAGTCGGTGGCATCGCTGCAGTATGCACCCGAGTCCCGGTGGTGGGAGAGCGAGGAAGACAGCGTGTAATCCCGGTGGATCGACGAGTTGTTGCTCCCCACGGACGCTGGCTCGATGTGCACCATGGAGTTGTGCGGCGTGGAGGCCGAGGCGGATACTGAGGCCCCTTGGTGACTCCTGCCCTGCTCCGACCACACCAGACTCGGAGCCGGACTGCTGGAGGAGTAGTCCGTGGTGTAGCTGAGATCGGGATGGTGCTGGCTCTGACTGTGGTGGTGCTGCGTGAACTTGGGGCTGCTGCCCAGAGGATGCACACTGAAATGCTGGGCATTGTGCTGGAAGCTGTAGGGCACGGACATGGGCGCTGCCGGTCGCTCCTCGGCGGTCTCCTCATGCTCAGGCTGGTCTTCTTGCTCCTGACTCTGTCGGCTGGCCTTGCACCTGGCAAAGGCCTTGTGGAACTGCTCCAGCTGCTGTGTGGGCGAGGGCTCTGCCTCCTCTTGCTGCTGCTGTGGCTCTGGTTCCTCCTGAGCATGACCATCTAGGCTGGGAAAGGACAGCACTTCGTCCTCATCCCTCAAGGAGGAGGCATCTATGAAGCAAGCACTGGTGCCGGAGGTGGACAGCGGCTGATCCCGCTTCTCGAGATCCCTTAGCAAGCAGCTGGCGGTGATGCCCTTGAAAACCGAAGGCGTGGTGTTTTCTGTGTTCTCCTCTGGCTCCTCCTCGGGCGCTAGAACTGTGGTGGCGGCCGGATACATGGACTCCCAGGATCCTGTCTCTGTTGACACTGTGGAGGTCTCCATGCACACAATCTCCTCGTTCTGACGCTGCTTCTCCTCCTTGGAGGGTGGCTTCACCTTGCTGGCACTGGCACCCTCATAGATCTTGTTGTCCACGTTGGAGCCACTGCCCGAGGGCAGCACATCTGCGGCGGAGACAGCAGCTCCATTGCAGTCGGGACTGGAGACGGGCGAGAAGGTGTCACGCTCCTCGCCCAAGTCTAGTTCGCAGGTCTTGGCTGAGCCTGAGCCCGATCCCGAACCGGAAGTCGAGCCAGGAAGCGGTGCTCCTCCTGGAGTAGGACGCACTGCAGCCGCCGCGCGACGTATATCCTCGCTGTACTGCGGCGCCGAGGAAGACGAGGACGAGGAGGAACAGGCAGAGGGGCTGCAGGCGCTGCTGCCACTGCTGCTGTTGGTGAGATTCGAGTAGTTCGAGTGATTCGGCGAACTGGCGTCCACCTGCTGGTCCAGCGAGCGGCCAGTGACCAGGACGGGTGCCTGTTCCGGCGACAAGGGCGATGCATCCATCGTGGGGTAGGAAGGAGTTCCAGGAGTGTGGGAGAGTGGAATGAGTGGCTTCACTCAACTCATCGACGCTTTCCGGTCTGGGCCCAACCAAGCCTGGTTATGCTTCGCTGCCTGCTGAATGCCAAGTGGTTCTCCTCCTCCTTCTTCTCTCCTTTTTTCTTGTTTTGTTTTCTTCTTTTAGCTGTCTTTGCTGTTTTTTTGTTGCTGTTTTTTGTCTAGGGCCACATGCTGATGATGGCTGCGCCCCCCTGCCCCGCTGCAGCTGCCAACTGTCAAATTGTCAACTGTCAGCGCGTGTTGGCAACTGGGAACAACAGCGGCAGGCTGTGAAATCGATACTCAAGAGTCAAGTGTGCGAAGGCTTGATCTCTCTTGAGCCTACTGTTTTTAAACCCGCTCTCTCTTGAGTCAGTTCTTGCTGCTGCTTACACTGCTTTGCACATTTCCCTTGGGATTAATCCTCGATCCTGGCTTGCCTTAAACTGCTTACTTTCTCTTGAGTCTGTTTTAGCAGTTTCCTTTTTTGTAAGCACTGCTTGTTTGGAAGAACTTTAAGTAGATCCTTCAGTTCTCTTGAGCTTATACTTGACTTAACTGCTCTCTCCAGCTTATCACTACACCTGCATTTCACTCTCTTCCATCAAAGAGTGCATTAGCTTGCACTTCTTTTGCTCTTGAATGTCTGAGAATGCTAATGAGGGCCAGATTTGCTATCTTCCTCCAGCTCGCGGTTTTCGTTGTTAGTAGATTTATTCGTTTTCCCTTTCTTCATGTGCAACGTCGCTATTATTTCGTTTTTTGTTTGTGTTTTTTTTCTGCTGCGTCTGCTAAAGTTCACACTGCCTTCTTCTGTAGCTTTGCTATCTTGGCGTTTGTTGTTGTTTTTATTGTGTTACTGCTGCTGCTGCTGATTTATCGCCAATTGTGCCAATTGTTGAGACTCCACTGTTGCTGTTGTTGTTGCACAATTAAGCTGCAAAAAAAAATAAGGCAGAGAGAAAACATGAATTACTTCACACGGAACCGAGGCAACAACTACAAATAAATATACACAATCGCACACATACACACAACCGAGGAAAAAATTATTGCATTTACTTTTATTTTATTGCAGTGCCTTTAACTGCAGTTAACTTCTTATTAAATTTTGTGTGCTGGCAATTATTTTAAACTTAAGTCTCATTAAGCATCAGGTCGAGGCATGCCAGGCAGGAAACGAATATAATTCAATGATAAATTACTGTCGTGTGTCTTTTAACAATCATTTTCTGGCAAGTGACAAGAATAGTTTGGGAAAGGGTATCCATCGGAAGACTATAAATATGTTTATACCTTGCAGTGTATTATAATTTTAGTCAGAAGCTTGCAAAGCAGTGAATGAGCCAGTTCCGACCCCATAAACCATATATATTCTTGATCAGATTTAACAGGGGAATCTTTCTAGCCATGTCTGGAAGAAAAATTAATTTTTCCATTTTTTTTCCAAATTTTATAAGGGGTAACATCGTAAAAATTTGACAAAAATTTTAATTTTCTAAATTTACAAATTTAGTAAGCAGATTTGTTAGCCTGGAAAAAACTAGCACAGAAAAGTTTTCCGCATTGAAATTCAAGCTTTTTTGGCTGAGTTATGATTGATTTTTAATTCAATGCCATGATCCTGTGGCAAGCTGCAAGGGCATACAAATTTCGGATTCACAAAGTTAGCTTATTTTGTTTTTTATTTTTAAAACAGAGAAACTCCACATCTAGCTAGTATTTCAGGAAATAAAAATGAGTAAATTAAAAATTAATTACAAAATAGTAGTTTAATTTAAAACTGTAAATTTTCATTAATTTCCAATTACATATTTTAATCTTTCATAAAACACTGCCTTTAATTGATGATTGACAGTTCATAAAAAGAATAAATTAAATTACATCCAGTCCAATTGAACTTAAATATCAAATTACATGTACGATCGATCTTGACCTTATTTTACCCATTTTCAAATAAATGCCTCAAGTATTTTCTCTTCGCCCCAAAAATTCAGGAACTTTAAACCATAAAAAACATTTATCTGCCAGGCTCTATCTCTTAAAGAGAGAAATAAACAGCAATTTCATTAAATTAAGTTATTTATTTCCCTACAAGACAAGATGAACAATCGCTGCTCGCTGAAATATACAAAAACCCAGATGACGTCAATACGTCGCACGCCCCGGAATTGAAATCGTTGCCAGCTTTAGCCCCTTGGATATGGCACCTCCTCAACACCCATCTATAGACATACATATATACTATAAACCACCCACCTCCCATTTGCAACACCCGAAACCCACCCTCAGAAACCGCATTCTACAATAGCAAAAGCTTGACCCTCGGCTTTGTTGCCTGCTTCCCCTTTTCGGGTCGCTCCCGGCAAACATATAGAATTTCAATTCCATTCCAATTTGTTATCTCGGAAGCAAGTGCACATGCAAAACCGATGGCGCTGCGTTTGAAATTCGATACTGGGAAGCGGGAGAATATGCTGAGGCCAAGTGGAATTAGTTGTAAAAACTGGGGAACTCTGAAGGCTCTTCTCGTTGTTTACACAGTTTGGGGAAAATGCCTTGAGTTGAGGATTTCAGCGAACTTACGCACAAACAATAAATATAATATACAATGTTTACTTAATAAATATTGGCACAGTTCAACGAGAGAGTTGACAGAGAGGTGAGGTTTATTTATGAGAAATAAAACAGGCCTTATATGACACCTTTTAAGAGTTTAAATACTTCAGACATGGGAAGTTATTAATATTTAAAATTATTTTTGAAAAGAAAAACCTCTTGGGAAGTATATTTATAGAAGAAGTTTAGGGTCTTAAACGTTGACATGTGCTCAGAAATTAATAGTTCTTTACGTAACTGCCTTGCATTAAGTCTTACAATCTCCTTATGACACCTTCCGCAAGTGTCAAAGAAATATTCAAGACTTTAGTAAACAAGGAAAATCTCTTAGGCACGAGCAAATTGCAATTTATTTATTTATTATACATTATATTCACCAGCTATACCCGCAATATTCTCGGATTTAATTTGCATACAAAGGCAAGAAACAAATCGCTGAACATGAAAAGTAATAAGCATCGTACTCTATCTGGTATCCCTCCACCTCTATCGAGTGGTTAATCATGCAAATCGTGTGTCTAGCTGGTAAACAAAGAGACTCGACTCTCGCATATAGAAGAATATATAGTAAATCAATCTGCGGACAAAGATCGATCGCTCGCTTGGTCTGTTACACTTTGCCAGAGGAGATCGTATCTTCAGCAAACTCCCGACTCCGAAACAAAGACATTATTTGCCAATCGAACTGGAAACAAAGGCCAGGCCATCGAGATTGTGTCCCCGCCGAGAGCAAACAGTTGCAATATCCAGCGGATAAACACACGGCAATTATGTAATTTATGGCTCACTCCGACGATATGCAGTGGCAGCAATAAGAAACCAGCACCATAATCAGCCGAAGGAAAACGGAAAAATAAAAATAAATTCACTTGTAACTCGATAATTGCACGTTCTGCGGCCGGCCTCTCAGGTATGACTTCATATTCAAGCTGGAGGAATCCATGCATAATATTCCATATATGGCAAATGCTGATTTACTTAATATTCCACACGAAATTTATATAATTAAATGGCTAATAGTACACTTTAAACAATAAACGATAGCCATTGAGGTATGACTTTGAAATAATAGCATTTACAAGGCGGAAATCTATAAAAGATTTTCTTTTATGGAGGAGAAACGTTTTGATAATAAAGCAGAAGGTAAGCAGAGATTTAATGACAGTTAAACAATGATGAATAATATTTTTAAGTATAAAATTCCTTATAAATTAAGACCTACAATAATGGTATTATATTTACTTGCATTTCCGATATAGAACCCTTTAAGAAAAATCTATTATAGAAACCCATTGTTTATGGCAAGTGTTTATTGGGTTTTAATAATCCCATCAAGGTATGCCCAAACATTTATGCAATCCCCTTTATTGTAAAATTATAAAGAATCGCCCCCACATAGACACACAACAACCTGGCGTTACTTGGCACCCTGAAACACTCTCGTTTCCATAGGCGATTTCCATACCATAAACCCATTTGTCGCTGGCAGATACCAAACAAAGGTCGGCATGAGTAATCCAAGGCCCAGAACAACGCCAACCAGCCACTAGACAGACGGACCCAGTCCAAACAAGATATAAGCTGTCGATAGAGCGAATAAAATAAAATAAAACGATCAAGAGACGTCGCTCCTCGCCGATTTGAATCTCTTGCCAAATATGGGCGCAACAAGTTGACGATGACGACAAGTTTCACGATGATGACGACCCGACCCAGAGCCAGGAGAAATCTGAAGCCAAGTCAGTGTAAATTTATAGATTGTATAAGAGAGGTTCTGCTGGAAATGGAAAATGTACAAAAGCCAAACAATGCCTCGTCGCACCAGGAAGTGTGGGCAGAATTTCTGAAGTTTAAAGTCAAAACACAAGAAGATTGTTGGATTTAATGGGCCCCCGGGGCCAAGAACTCACGGGAAGAGGGCTTGGATAATTTTATAAGCGAAAGTTGGGAGGTAAGAAGTCTAGTGGGTTATTGGTTTCATTTCGGAATAAATTAAAGCTTTAAAAAAATATATGTCTTTTAAATAAGAATATCTAGAAGTTATTTATAAAGTAATTTAATTATTTATATATTCTTATGGATAAGTTTTTACAAATAGTTCTTGAACTGCAAGGTAATATCTTTTATTAATTATCTTTCTTGATAGATTTCGCCTTAATTTGTTTAAATTTAAATGACATCCATCAAGTTAATCTAAGATCTTGGCTTCTTAATTATTTTATCTCATTTATTAGGGTCAAATATTCCAGGGTTAAAAGTCTCGTTTTATCTGGCAACTTGAAGATATCTTGATTTATTTTTCAGACAAACGACTCTACTCTCAACTTTTAGAAAATTAAATTATTTCCTTTATATCTCTCCCTATAGAAATATTCTTTTCTGTTTTGTTTTTAGTTTATTTAATAGAAACAAAGCGACAAAGACAACGTCAAGCCCAGGGAGTGTGTGCCGTGAATGTCAATGGCTCTGGCTCTGCGTCCATCCAAGCCAACCACCCGAAACCAGTCGCCGTTGCCGGAGTGGATCCCATGGAGGAGGAGCGGAGCGTGGCGTTGGGGAATAGAGATACCAGAGATAGATAGAGACAAGTGACAAACGATAAGTTTATAAATGCGGCTACATTGTTGCCAGCAAACTCTTTGATAGAAAAAATAAATTTATATATATATAGAAAAAAAACGATAGAGGAGAAAAAAAAAGAAAGAAATAATAATCATAATGGCCTGTATTTATAGGAGGAGGCACAAAGCGTTTTGTTGGGCGGGGACCCAGGGGTTCGACGATCGCACCATGATTTTGCAAATCGATGGAGCTCTCCACCATAAAAGCCAATAATAGCAACGAGTATCCAAGCCAACGAGCACTCACAAATTGCCGAGCAAATTGTCCGCCAAATGATGAGAGCCTGCGGCACAGGCACAGGCACACATGTGCGGCTAGAGATGGTAGTCACTGTTTGGCATACCAATTCATTCCCATTCAAAATCAATGATATGTATATACGGGAGTATAAAGACCAGCTATGCACATTAATCGGTAACTAAATATGGGGAAAGGTAGAGTCTCCAAGACAAGCATTAGTTTGTAACCAAAAACCAAAGAGAATTGAGGTTTCCCAGCAAACATGAATCAGTTAAAATATTTAAAACAGGTTTCAGTACGAACAAAATGAAATATGTATGCCTTAAATGGTAACCAAATACTTAAACATCCATAAAGATAAGATTAAAACACTAAATAGTAGCCAACTACCTACAAAAGCAAGCAAAAAACCAAAGAAAAATATTCAGAATATAAGCAAATCGATAAGCTAATCCAAAAATATTCAATTTATTTAAAGGTTTAATAATTAGCCAAAACAATTGACCATGACATGGCTAAAACCCATATCGAAAAATCAATAAGGCATTTAAAGAGACAACAGAGACTGCCTCAAATATAGGCTGACACCCCATTTAATGGCTTTAATGCAAGCTTTATTGGGTATAACAAATGGGATCCTTAATCGAAAGCCACCATCGAGCCATTATCCTTTACACCTTTAGCCAGTAAACTGTTCCAAGGAAACTGCCATAAACTCCAAGGTGTTTACCTCGAAGGGATTACCGCTCGTCACGCTAGCACATCTCTAGCCACAACATGGAGCCTCCTCCACCATCTCCAATCCACCTCCATAGCTGTGCCCTGTGTATTTTGGTGTTTGGGGCAATTATATGCGCCATGCATGGACAATCGCTGGCGCGTTGAATAGCATTTGATGAGCGCCAAATAAACCTTGCGTGCGACTACAGCTAGAAGAGGAAACCAGAATTCACTTTCGTCTGCGGCCCAGAAACCAAGAAACCAACAAACCGAATTGAGGCAATGTCTGAGAGTCCGACTCTTGGCTGTGGCTCTGACCAGTGGCCACGAATGTGTTTTATGGGCGGTTTGCGGGTGCTTGGCTGATTCTTTGTTGTTGGCAACTAAAAACCACTTTAAGCGCCGCACTCTGTCATGTGGGTCTTCCTTTGGCCACTTACTGCTGCACTTACAGCCAAGTCAAAGAGCCAAGAAGCTAGCCGAAAAGCGAGGTTGCGAGGTCAGTAATGGCAGTGATTTAAAAGGCCACCCCTTTTAGGGAGACTTTACACAGAGAAAACTATTTAACTAATGTGTTATTAAGTATAAAAATTAAGAGAAAATTAAGCAATGGTTCAATGGTTTGACATTTTTACATTTATAGTTTTCCTTAACAAAAATAAGTTTTTGAGTTGAAAAACTAAAAGAAAATGTTATCTATGGCACAGTTTTATACTTTACAAATTCGCAAAATTTATGGAAAACAAGTACTCATATTTCCAAGTGCATCTCCCACGTTTTAGGGGCGTTCCCAAGGACACTGAACGCCATTATTGCCCATCTCTATCGAAGTGAAGACAGGCCAAGTCAGCGCCAAGTCAAGTTACCAATAGGAGTGGGCTTAAACAGAGAACGAGGAGCAGTGGAGCTTCGTCTTGGAAGTGAGACAAAGTGGAACTTAAACAGGGAACGAAGCAGAGTTTATTGTTGACCCTGACTGCAAGCGAACGTGTTAATAAATCAAAAATTAAATTAGCATCGCTGACGTCTCCATGACTTGATGTCGATCAGGCGGAAGGGCAATTAAAAAAACAAATAAAGTGCAATTACAGTGTACATTTAGTGGCGCCTCCTCGCCAGCACTGCAGCGCTAATTAGCGGACTCGCCAGAGTCTTGGCATTGACTTGAGAGCCTGACCTTTCCCGGCAACTCGAGAGACTCAAGGAAGTGAGCTGGAATGGAATGAATCCCCACCCCGCGACATGCAAATCATTTCCATGCATACGATAATTGTGAGAGCCCAGCCGCCACCACGCAGCTGGGCTTAATTCATAATTAAAGATCACGCAGAGTGCAAAGAGGCCGACGTCGTCGTCGGTTGGGTGTAATATCACGGCTGGAACGAACAGTATTCAGTGGGGACAATGCCACAGTAAACTAAAGCAATAAAATACACGGGAAATTAGTAAAAGCCCAGCTTAAAGACCACATCTACTTCAAAAATATATAACAAAAAATTAATCTCTAAGATACATGGAAATTATTGTAAGATTTTAAAAATGTTCAGCTTTAAATCTATACCACTTTACAAATGCTTACAAAATTTTTACACTTTAAATTCCATTTAAGTGCAACCTAGCCAAGTCTACCTGTAAATTGGCATAAACTTCAAGTACAGCAAAGTCGACTCTTAAAAAAAATTGATTTACGAGCGGTGGGGCGCCGTTTGTAACTCAATCAGGCGTCAAAATGTGTGTGCGGCCCTTGAAATCAAATGAGACGAGACCGAAGCGAAACAAACCGAAAAATCGAGACCAGTCCGTCATCAGATCCGTCAGAGTGTCGAGCCCCAAGTCGGCCAAAAGCTGAACCAGAGACTGGAGCTGGGAGCTGGGGCTAAAACCGAAAACCGAATCCAAAGCTAAAGCTGAAGCCAAGCCAACTGTGAAAACATCAAGAGCACAGCTGTTCTCCGATATGTTTGTTTGAATATATAAAGTAGTATGTGGGGAATGTGAATATTGTGAAAGGTATGACGGCGATAAGCACTATCTAAATTCCAGAACAACGTGTTTTATTTATTGAAATCTGAACCTTTCACAAAATATATAAAAAATCCAGAGTCACTAGCTACTGTTTAAACAAAGAAATGAATTCTTGAAATAAAATCAATAGAAACTGATTAAACTTTTAGATTTTTACGCACTCTTTTAAGCCACGTAAAATTAAGTTTTTAATTTAAAATCCGTAGTAAGTATAGAAGAGTTCACATTCTAGAGTTTATTATGATTTTGTTGTAATTTGTAATATACAAATTGTTTTTCACTTTACCACTATATTTTCTTATAAATACACTTATTAATTATTTAAAAAACCACATTCTTCACTATTACCAAACATCGTTATTTCAATACTTATACCCATTGTTTATGGTATTGACAGTTCGTCTAAAGATTTGATTCCATTGGAATCTATTCACACGATTATATATTGTATTTTATATACGCCACATCCCACACACTGAGGAAACTTACAGAATATATTTGCATACACGTTTGTTACACATTAGCACTGAGCTTTGGCTTTGGTTTTGCTTTTGGATTTCGATTTAATTATTTTATTATTATGATTGCCTTTTAAGGTGACAAACGGAAGTTTTTCGGGGGCCTTCAGATTCTATTTCGATTTATAGATTTCGCCCAATTATTGGAAACACCGAACACTGAATTGTTGCTGATTAAATGCCAACACACGTCGAAGCGCGAAAAATACAATTTGGACCTTTTTGAAAGCGCTGCTAATCAAATTTGCTTGCCGCCGTGTCTCGGAGATTCGTTGGGACGCGCAGACACCCAACGGAACCGGAGAGAGCGACAAAAGAAATTAATTTACGGTCTATTTTTTATATTATGGCAATGCGCGCGGCGACGACGACGAAGCTTGTGAATGTTTAAACTAAAAACATTTAAACAATCTTTTCGTTTTCGGTGTGTAACGCTCGCGAGCACCGCTCAAAACACAATGAGCAGCGGCAGTCTCCACATTCTGAGTGAGCGAGCCAAGCAGCCCCAAAAGCACGCGAGGCGGAAAGAGGGAGAGCAGCTGCGGTGGGGCCGGCTCTCAGGAGAGTGCTGCACAGTGGCTAACTACCAACAAGTTTTGTTAAAATTTCCTTAGAGCTCTGGTAAAGCTGCTTTGGTAGAGCTTTATATAAATTGCAGAAGAAATAATGGTTTTTATTACATTATTTAACAAATACTTTTTCTATTAAAATGTTTCAAGACTTATACAAATTTATAAATTACGATTTTTAACAACAAAAATAATGGGTAATAACATGACTTTAATTTTCACTACCAAACTTTTCTAAGACACCCCACTGTACCCTGGCTAATGAGCAGAAAAGAGAAGAGTGTCACAGATGCACTTTGAGTGACTGCTGCAAGTGAGTGAGAGTGTTGGGTGAGTAAGAGTGGGGGGAGGGTGCCGGCGTGTGAAACTTTATGCAAATTTGCAATTTTTTTTTAATATAAGTGCGGAAAATAAAGCACTGGTGTCTCGTACAAATAGTAAACAAAAAGCCACTGAGCCATCCATCCGCCAAATTTTTGCACAGAGGAAAATTATGAAGAAGGTCAAATAATAATTATTATACAAATTTTCAATAATTTTCTCATTTCAAATTTATATAAAAATTGATATTTCTTATCATTTTATATAAATATTATTTAATATTCTGTTACAAAACATGTCGGCTTTAATAAAAAGAACTTGAAAAACTTTAAAAGATATTGAACATCTTAAGTTAAGAAACCGTTTTGTTAAATCATTAACTAAACATTTTAGTATCAATTTACAAGGTGCAAACGTTAAAAGGGTGTGAGCTTTCTCATCTATAAAATATATGCGAAACTTAAAACAAAACATAAACATGTTTGAAATGGAAATAAACATTTCACAAACATGTGGCAAAAGCAATTTGAAATATTTCCATGCAAAAACATATCAAATATCTCTTTTACAGTTGTCAAACGTAAATAAACATTTTGTTAAGATAAGAAATTTACATTTTTCATAAGCCAAACTCTGAATAAACAAATGGTAATTTTTAAAAGATATTTAAAGTATAAGTTAACCAGTTATAACAACAAAGATATTATTAAGATGTTTTGTACATTAATTTAACAAGCTTTTAAATAACATGTATAAAAAAATATTCGTTTTTCGTTTAAATCTTTAAAACCAACGTACCATTCCGATCATCATAAAAATCATTAACAGAATCATTTTAACTTAAGAATTATATTTCCATGATTTGTAAACAATAAGAAATTTTATGTTAAATGGATGCATGAAGCACTTTGTTTATAAATGAATTTTTGTTTCTCCGAACGATTGTATGTCGTTTTTTATTTCCAACTGATATGAAAGGCAAATTTGTTTTTTTGGCCATACGAGGAGGTGAACCTGCCTCAATTTGAGTTTCGTAGGCCCGACGCGATATAAACAAAGCAAAGGCGGCGATGATGTGCGAAAGTTCAATGCACGTTGATTACACAAAATATCAGGAAATCAGAAAATCTGAAAAAGAGGCAGCAATTGCTGGCGGCAGTTGTGGGACAGAACAAAGCATTCCGCAACCGCTTTTGTTGTAAGAATAAATCACAATTTTATGGCATTTCCACGCAACTTGGCCAACAGCGGCAGCCAACAGTTGGCTGTTTTTGTTTTTTGTTTTGTACGTGCTTTTCGACCTGACAGCAAAATTTCTCATTAACATTTGAACATGAAGTTACTACAACATTTAAGGGACCCAAACTTCATCTCTATGAACCATAGACACATGTCGCGCAGTGTCTTTGGGCCAGGCCAAAAACTCACTCACTCACTCTGTTCATATGCAAATTTTAGCCCAGCAACAGAAAAAAAAGAAATAAGCATAAAAAAAAATTCCCCGAACAAAGAGTCTGACAAAAAGTTTATTTTGCAGAAGTAAATTTTGTTTTTCTTCTTTTCTTTTTTAACGAAAACGAAATATTTATGACCTCGAGGCGACAAAGCAAAAAAGACACTATGCATATGCACATCAACACATGCTCAGCTACCAAAAATACAGCAGCAGAAAATAAAAATATACAAAAAATAATAAAAACCAGAAGATGCACAAATGTGCAAGCTGCTGCCACTTTTTCCGCGCAAAATATTCCCTTTCCTGGGCAGGGGAATATGAATACGTAATTCAATTTGATTTCAATGCAAATTTGGAGAAATAAAAATGGAAGAGAGTATTGAAATAAAATCTAATATTCGTTTGGCTGCATGAAAATGTAATAACCAGGACCCCAATGATGAAGCTCGTGTTGCCTTTATAAGCTTAAAAAGTAATGTGAGAACCTTTGACATTTGGGAGTTTTTTATAAATTAACCTATTATTATTATATATGTATAAAATTTAAATATTCTGAGCTTTTCCTACAATTATTTAACAAATTTTTAAAAGAAATTTACGAAAAGATATTGTATCTTTTCCCTCTCAGAGTCTCACATGAACTATATTTCAGTAAATATAAATATAAACATAATAAAATTGTCCAAGTAAGGTAGTTCCCTATTCTTTATACAGGAAAATGAAATTTTCCTTTTGCATTTCATGCTAGCCGGCCATCATTTCTGACATTGTCGGCTGCGAAAATGTTTAATGTCAGGATCGACGACAAATGAGATGTGTGTGCTAGTGCATATAATGGCTCCGTGACTGCCATTGCCTTTGAATTTCGTTGGGGTGTCTGTGCCACATGTGCGTGCCAAAAAAGTAAAACAAAATATATTTATATATTTGGGGTAATGGGAAAGTGCGTGCCGCGAGCGAATAATTTACGATCCAACTGCAGTCGCGGTCAGTGCAAGTGAATGCGTTTTCAGGCGACGCGACACGATCATCGTCGTCTGGCATTATTTTATAAACCCCCACAAGACCGTCAAGGTCAGCGCTCGATACCAATCGAGTGGAAATACTTTTGGCAGCCCGCTCGGCAGATTAATTAAGGCAGATACATAAGATAGAGAGACAGACAGAGAGAGAGAAGCCAAAAAAGCCCGAAAAGTATCTGCTAATGTCCAAACAGCGGGCCGCTGAAAAAGTAATTATTATAAATAATTATTAGAGCGCAGTGGCAGTTAGGCAGCGCCAGCGGATCCAAACGTTGAATAGCTATTGTTGTACAGAAACAACACAATTCTGCTCTATCTGAATCTGGCTCTCAATCTGAATCGGTGGCTGACTGCTGCCTGCCGGTTTACTTTCGAGAGGGGACACAGGGAGAAAATAAGGTTAAGATACTTTTAGTTAGATTTTTAAAAGGCAAAAACCTTATAAATTAAAACTAAACAGGTAATGGATGTTATACAAAATTTACATTAAGAAAAATCATGCTTCAGATTTGTAGAATTATTTGAACACTAATCTATCATTGAAAAATTAGACTATTCGAATATCAATCAAATTGAATATGAAGTGGACTTAAATTCTGTGTTTGGATTTAAACACAGTAACTGATAAATATAAGCATGAATACCTTTTTAATATACAAATGATAAATATATAAAAATATTCAAAATATTATTCATTAGGAAAAGTTCTACAAGAAAGTACCAAGAAGTACCCACAATGTCTTATTTCTAAATGTCAGTGGACTTTTAAAAATGTATTTATTAACCACTAAAAATGTCGCTCAACCCACACGATATTCCTCATAAATTCCTAACCCTTGGTAGCCCAATTTTTCCCACAGTGCTGTTTGGTCTGAGTGCTTTTAGCACATTGATAGATAGGCACAGGCCAACGCTCTCACTCGACGGCTACTAAAACCGGGGCGATATTGTACTAAAGGCAGCGAGGTGGGGCATAGAGAAGAGATTAGGCCAGACATAGAGTTTTGTGTATATACTATACACCCATATAGGGAGACCATAACTCCACTGCCGCTGCCTGCAACTTTCCATATTGAAAAATTTTCCATTGTTTGCGATTAGAGTTTGGCGATGCAAGTGCGCAGATAAGCCGCTCATTAAGAGTGTTTCTTTTCGATTTTACTTTTCTTTGGCACTCTATAGCATATGGGATTCAGTGAGCGGGCAGAATAATAATAATAGGAGAATAGGAAGCCAAGAAACACGTAATTTGGTTTGTGCAAATTGCAACTGACAACTGGGCGTGGTCCAGCCGGGTTTTTGCATATGGAAAAGAGATGGAAATGCGGTAGGAAAACAGAGAAGCCGGCGTCTGGAGCTCATTTGTTAATCTTTCTTCTTTTTATTTTGTTTATGCGCCATCATTATTCAACACTGAACATGCTCAAGTGCCGTTACGTTTGTACATAAATCCAACAGCTACTTTTGCGGTCGTCTACCGTTGCCTACTATTATTTACCCAGTTATTGCCGCTGCCATTGTTGTTGCTAGGCAAATGTGCAAAATGTTAATAAACTTTTATTGCGCAAAAAGGTAAGGCATATTTGCCACTGCCACTAACATTTATTATAATTGCGAAAAATATATGCGCTTTGATATGCCAGCGAATAGCAAATAATTTCCATGCTTCAACCCAATCCCGCTTTTCAGCAATTTGCCAACGAAAGTCATCATAGCAATTGTAATAAATACAATATAAAATATGTATACACAAGCAGATGTTTGCCGTTTGTGAACTTTTGTTGTTGAATCATCCACAGCGCATCTTTAAGCCCAAACAGCAAACAAAAAATAAACCAGAGGGTGAGTTCACTGCAAAAGGTGAGTCATCTCTGAGCGAAAATATTTCAATATGCAAATAAGTGTCTGGAGAGAGCAGGCCCTAAAATCATATAACTATTATTATTTTCACATTCCATGATACCAGAAAATAATATTTAATATTTCCTGTTATTAATGCCAAGTTATTCTTCATTTTTTAAGCCAAAAATTATATATCTCTTAACTTAAATCGTATTAGAATCAGAGGCAGACAAAAGTGCAAGGTTTAAACATGAATTAAGCGACCTTTTGAGTATCATCAATCTTCTCATTTTCAACAAAACTTGTTATATACTTTTATATAATGGTGGATTATATTAGTTAAAATGCTTTGCTTGTATTTGTACTAAACGAAAAAGCTGGCCAAGATTCAAAAGATGACAGCAAATATTCCAACAAGAAGCAAAATCAATTAGCGTAAACTGGCTAATGATTCACTCAATTGTTTAAATGTTTAATACATATACCAAATATGCCCAAAAAAGTTAATAGAGAAATTAAGTCTTTGTCTTAGGGTAAGGATTTATTTAAAAATACAGGCACTACTTTGATTTATTTAAAATAAAAGCTTCACATTAAATGGGTATTTCAATCCCTACTGCTTTTAAAAACCTATTAAGCTGCTGAATTAATCAATAAAATCAAAAACAGCTAATACCCAAAATATATACCCAGGTCTAACTTTGTAGTTTCCAACTTTTTTTTAGAGTTCCGCAGAAAAAACACTCCTAGAAAGTTTAAATGGGCCATAAACTACGCTAGCGGCACCGTAAAGTTTATTGCGCTTCCATTTGTTTACAATTTGGCTCGGCCAGCGTCACCCACACACCCGAGTAGTTTTAGATTTATATATACTGCAGCTTGTAATGAATAATTACACAGTCTAATTAAACAAAATACGTAGTTAAAGGCACAAAAGGCCGCACAAAGGCAAGCGAGTGAGTGCTGGAACCCACGCAACTACGATGACGACATCGAGAGATCGCTTTTGGGCGGCCAAGTGACAATAGATCGGGGGGATACGGTATGCTGCGCGGGGTTCTAATGCCAGTAAATAATATATAAAAAAAACTAAAGCTGAAGCTTATTTCTGCCCCGGGGGCAGAGCAATATGCCACAGTTAAAAACAAAAAGAAGAAAAGTCAATGAACTCGCGCTCGTCGTCGTCTCAGTGGCCAATTTTTTATTGCCACAAAACCGTTCGTATGTAGTATGTATGCTTTTCAATTTTCTGTAATTGTTGCTAGTTCAGTTCGCTTCTCTCTGCCGGCCAGCTTTCAATTTGCCTCAGTTAAGCGAAGCGTTGAATTGAAAGCGAGCTCCGCTCCGGCTCCGGCTCCGAGTCCATGTCCATAATTTGCTAATCACATTTGGCAAATTATGTTGTAAGCCGCACAATTGTACAATAAAGCGATCGCTGGCGGCGACAGATGGGCGAATAAACACTTGAAAACAGATCCAATAAAGCGTCGGGTTGACAAATTTCCATGTCCAAAACGATGTGGAAAGAAAGTCAAGCCAAATGAGGGGTAATACGAAAAAAAAGGAAACCTACTTTGAAGGCAGAGAGTGAAAGGGGTGAAGGTAAATATATCTACTTGTTAGTCTACCTACTACTATATTTTCCAGTAATTAACTACTGTACTTTCTCATATACAAGACACCAGAATTTGCGGTTTGGAGAACTCTTACTTTCCATTAAAAAAAAGTACACTTGCCGGGTGGACATATAAGACCCATAGATCTTTGAAAACTTATTAGTTTCTCCATGTTCTCTCGCCCGCTTTTCTCTCCGCTTTCCCCAATCCCTAAAGAGGAAACCCAGAAAAGCAAAAGACAAGCCCCACACATATCACGCAAAAGAAAAGCCCCATGAATCATATATGCAAAAGTGACACAGAAAACGCGACGCTCGACACGTTTATTATATGGCCGGTCAATGCCAAATAGCACCTCCCTCCTGCTCCTCCCCGTTTGATCTGCAAAAGTAGAACTCTGAAACTATAAACAATTTATCTTGATTTGTTTTGGGTCTGGGAACGGCTGCCGAGAGAGGGTGAGCAGCGAGCTCACGCAGCGCCGAAAGGTAAATGACCAAAAGCCATCGAATCGACGTGTCGTGCCGCCAAAATGGATTAATCGAGGGAGGTTTTATTGATGATCAAAAAAACATCATTTGGAGGACATTGCCATGTTGAATTAATTGTAAGTTGTGTATATATTTTATGATGATATATTTTATGATGTTTAGCGAGCTTTTTAATGCCCGGAAATTGATGGGGGGAGTGCCCTTACAAGGGATTTACTAAGGTTTGTAAAAAGAAGATGGGATTAGCTTTGATTTATGTAAAATATGATCAATTATTATGATTCTTATAAGGTTTCAGGGTATTCAGAAAATAAAGAAGACCTTAAACCTAAGAAGCATGATTCTGCAATTTTTCCCATTTTGGAATAAACTTTGGCAACTTTCGCTTCTCGTTGCAGTTTTTCCGTTCATTTTCATAACGACTGCATTGACCCCCAAAGCGGATTATTTCGTAATTGTCGAAAAGAAAAATAAAAATCGATAAGTGCTACGTCAGCTCGCTCTCGCGTATTTGAATTGCTCGGCGAAGCGCATCTGAAGGGTGCTAGAAACCCCTTTGTTTTTGGCCTCAAGTGGATTTTCGGTTTCTCCTCCGCCTTTTGATTTTAGCCTTTCTGCTGCTACTGCTACCCTCCCCCTCCCGCCGTGTTGACTTATCTAATTTGCATAATTTTGCACGCGAAAAACACTCTGAAATTATATGTATATTTTTTGCATGCAAATTGAAAATTGATTTTTCGTTTCCAGCTATGTTGCGCAAAAATTAAGGGTGTCGAAGGTGAGAGAGAATTGCATTTTGGCTTGTTTGATTGCCGCATAAATCAAATTTTATGGCCACAAACAACGCAACAAGCATGCGTTTTATTGGAATTAGGCACATTCGAGACTCCCATTTTGATTGGCTTTGATTGGTAATAACAATTATTTATTCGAATGATTGATTTATGAACTGATTGATGTGTGCTGCTGCCTTGTTTCACAACTAACACGCACTCAGCATCTTCCTTCTCTCTAAATTGGGGACAATTTGGAGGGCTGTAGAGAATATTCCCACAGTAATATGACCTTCCTAGCCCACGCCATTTAACACCTCATCCTGGCCATAACGGCCAAATTTGTGCCAAATATAAATTAGTTCCAAAAGAGCTACGCCCACCGGGGAATGGGCTATGGAATGGCAAATGCCTCAGGCCAAACGTAAACAAAGCGTGCCCAAAAATAGCTAGCGATTAGCATCTGGGCAGCCAGAGTCGAACGTGATGATGATGATGAGCCATGAGCCTCCTCCTGTCCTCCACCAAAGCGATTCCCCAACTTGCGTGACACTTTTGCCAAGCGTCGTTTGGGATCAACGCATTCTCACTGAGCCCGGCTAATTGTTCACACCCGCCATTCGCTCGGAATTGAAATGGGAATGGAGCCACACCCAGCTGAAACTAATCTGTAAACAATTAAGGCGGCGGTTGCTGCAGCACATATTTCAAATTAATTTGCAGCATGTGCGCCATTCAGCTAATTAAGTTTGCCCGCAGATGAATTAAAAACACAGGAAGAGATACAAATATACTAATTAGCAGAAGTGTTTAAAGGGAAATCAATATTTTCTCATTTTTTTTAAAGGGAAATAGATGGCTTGAAATAGTTAAATTATATATTTATAATTCCAACAGAAAATATAAGAAGAAAGAAAATTTTAAAAGCTGTTCGATAATAGTTTTTATTTTAATAGAATTAAACTATGACTTTTAGTGTAACAACAGAAGTAATAAAATTCAATAATTAAATAGGCTACAGTTCGGCCATCGATTGTTGTTTTTAATGTTAATGTTCAATGGAAAAGTACGCCGCACAGCGACGACGCCTTTGATAAGACACCAACTAGTGGGGGAACAAACTGTAAGTGGAGGGGAAATGTGTAGGAAACTCGTGCCTATGGAAAGCATATCACATTTGACTCACTTTCACACAAACAAACCGAAAGGCAGCAAACAAAAGCAAACAACACGAGGCCGGCGAACGTGGAAAACTCGGCAAGTACAAACACAAACACGGCCCACAAAACACAAACACATGTGTGAAAATGTGGGTGAGGGCACAGTAAACACTGCCTTTAAACGATATTTCGGGTTGCCCAAGAGCAGCTTATCTGTAACTTTCTTTGTGCAAGCAACCATTAGAATAGAGAAGTAATAATAATAAAAAGGGAAAATAATTAGAAATTTCACTATCTCGATTGGGTTTTAAGACAACAAAGTGGATAACACAGATATCACAGAGCAGATATACTCAGGAAGAGTCCTTACAGCGGTGTTTACTTTAATAAAAACCAACTTTTCCCCTTAGAGAAATTTACAAATATAAATAAATCTTTTATCTCAAAAAATTATATAACAAAAAATTAATAATCATGATGTTACGTTAGGAATTTAAAATCTGTTTCGTTCAACGTCTCCTGAAAGTCACAGTGATTATAAGAAAGAGCATTATGTTACCATATCTTTTACACTTGGTTTTTGCAGTTACGCAGATAGGAAACCCGCACACCCCCTACTGTTAAGACTCGCCACTGATTAACTAATTGAAAATTTGTTTTGCATTTGTCTGCCTGTTTTCCGCTTCTGTTTGCGGCTTCTCTTTCCTTACCTTTAATGGAAATGGAAAATGAAAAATAAAAAATGGGAAACGAGTAAAAAAAGTGGTAGCACGTTTACGCGTACACACACATTTACATGTGCGTTGCGTAGTCGCCCTAACGGTAAAAACATTTGTAATTGCAATTTGTGCGGAGTCAAGTGTCAGCTGTTGGCTACCTCCCCCCTCTATTGCCATCTCTTTCGCCCCCTCATTCCATCATTCTTGCACGCAGTATGGCGTCATGTCTTTGGTATCTCGCTCGCACACACACTGAGAACAAAATAAAATGGTCAGAATGAATGCGACAATTAAAATAAGTGAACTATGTTACAAACTACAAAGTGAGGCTTTGGCTTTGGCAGCCAGCGCGAATTGTTGTAAATTATAGTGTGTGTGGATAAAGAGAATTAGAGGGAAAACATTTCTAGGTCAGTGGTAGAAATGAGCTCATGTGCCATACAGTGGACAAGCGTTATAGAGAACTTTGGAAACACTGAAAATTCCGAAATTGAAAGCATAGAAACAAATATTTGTACCCACAATATTTACAGGTCTTCGTCGTATGTCGTACATACTTTTAATATCATTTTACACCCAAGACTACACTTAATCATTCCTAATTTGATAACGCTGGAATTTGTATATTTAATGATAAGTAAACATAAACAATCTTGCGTTACTGGCGCCGTGATACAGACATCAGATATTAACCATAACACCCGACTTCCGACGTGGAGAAATTCGTATGCGACACCGGGTTGCTTTTATTGATCGATTGCCAGGAACCGTTGATGAAGCACTAAATTTACCATGCTTAAAAATAGCAAATTTTGGCAACCCAATTCCAGAGAAATAAATAGGGCATCGATTGCGGCGAAATTATAGAAGAAAAAGTGATATCATTAGGTAGTGGGTTCATTAATTTAATTTTTCTTTACGTTTTAAGGCTAGTAACAAAATAAAACTTATTATACCAAATAAAACGTGTTATCTCTACTAATAATATTAATATAATTAATAAAAAAAAAATAATGTAATGCCCTTGTCCGCGAGTGTTATCTTGAGGAGATTCCGCCACCCCCTTTTTAATAATAGTACCTGACCTGGCCAAGATAAGGATAAGAACTGCACTGGAAACAGTGACGCATAGCACTTAGTTGCTATAAGTAAGCCCCCTAAGTCCAGACCCACTTGACTTTTGGCCAAGTCGGAATGCCCACGCTTCTGTTTGGATTTTGGATTGGTCTGGGGATCGTTATGTGGGGATGGCGCGTCCAGAAAACAGAGTGCCAAATGCTGAGCAAACTGTATAAATTTAAACGCACACCAGCTGTTGGAATTTGAATTTACTTATTTTGATTTTTTTCTGGGTTCGTTGGCTGCCAGTGAGTCATATCTGAGGTGATTCGAGGAAATTCTGAGTTGGTTTGATTGATTAACTAGTTGGCAATGCAGTCATAATTCGCTATGTTTGCCTTTTTTAAGATGGAAGATGCTCTCACACCTTTTTAGGGGAATTTCTTCGAAGTTGAAGTTTGTTTTAGATATACAGATATTTGTCAAACTTATAAGGAAAGCTTATTTTACTATCTTTTTTATATCACCGTGAAGTAAACTAATTTTCTTGACTTATAGACTTTGCTGTTTATCGCTTTCCTCCATCAAAAGGTTATTCCCACCGAAATTCCGGCAAAAACACAACCGCCTGTATGTAAAGTGGGTTAATAACTTATTTCCATGTTTGTATTTGGCATTAGATGACTTTTATTTTCACAGCTCCTGATGCGGGTTTTATTGATTTATCTTATTTGCATTTCCATTTGTTGGGAAATGCAGCCGGAGAAAGGGCAAAAGGCAGGGGCGGAAGAAGGCAGAGAAAGAGGGAAAAGAGTGGGCCGCCAAAAATACGCGTTCGGCTTTTTTGTTGTTTGCGGCAAGTCACTGCCCGTGTATTAGTGGGCAAGGAAGAAGGGCATAGAGAGCGAGAGAACACGAAAGAGAGATGCGAGGATACAGGATGCGAAAACGCCAGAAAGAGAGAGGGCGCTATTCCTACCCCAATTGCGCCCGGCGGCTCCAAAATGGCCCACGCATACACACACATACACAGGCAGGATGAAAACACAGCTGCAGCGGCGCTGATTTATTGATTTTTCACTGGGATACCGATTTCCCCCAATTATTTGTGAATTACATAAAGTAGGCGTTATAAAAGAGGCGTATAAAATTGGCACACCGAAGGGACCTAAAAATAGCCATTGTCCCCCGCAAAATCGCACGCTATAATTAATGCCCTTGACTCGTTTTCTTTTCTTTTTTTATCAACCGTTTCTTTCCTACCTGCACACTCACGCATGCACTCACACCCATGTCTTTGCAGAGGCGGCACAGAAGGAGGAGAAAAAAGGAGATGCCAAAACCCACACGACAACAACAACACGGACGTGTGTGTATACTGGGCCTGTACTAGTGCTCATACTTACTTTTTTTTAGTTAAGCAAGCGCCGCTCGCAGGAAGTCGCTTTTGGCCTTATTGAGAGTTTTACAGCAGCTAAGCAGCATTGTTGGCCGTTTGTTGTTGTTGTTTTGATTAATTGGGCTCCATTGCACGACACTTTCATTAATGATCTTTTCTTTGGGGACCGCAAAACTGGACACTGGTTGTTTTTCTCTTTTATTTCATCTTTCTTAGCGAAAAGGAGACACTGCGCGAACTTGGGGCGAGTGCATAACTGGTTTTTCTGCACAACTCATTTGATTTCGCGTTCCTCGTATCTGTTCATTGAATTAATGTTGCGCGCACTGCACCAATTCGCCGCACTTAATTGCGGGACAATTCACTTGCACTCCGCTTGTTGTTTGTTGTTTATAAACTTTTTTAAAATAATGACGGAAAAAACTAGGGTTGTTGACAATATATCAAATATCAATATATCGATATTTTTCCTGAAAATGATTTATATCGTGAAATCTTGCCCAAATATCGAAGTCGCATAAATTTTTATTTGATATTTTTTGATATTTTTTCCTTGGTCACTCTGGATTTCAAAATGTAAGTTTGTTAATATAGATTCTATATTATAGAAATATGCTCTCGATCACAGAATTTTGCTCGTTAACAGAATTTTCTGTTAAAATAAGAGGCTAACAGAATTTTGTCTATGGAATTCCCCAGAATGAGCTCTCTCGCTAGCAATTTTTTAGCTAGCGGATTCAAATTTGCTAAAGCATCGATGTTTTTATCGATGTGTCTTCATCATTATCATCGCATGAGCGACCAGTGTTGGCAAACAACCCTTTCACGGTAGCGCGTTTTTTAAAATCAACGCATTAACGTTTAATGTTTATTACTGTTAAAATTAATATAAATACATTAAATTCTGAGACTGGCAAAACACGTTCAAGTTTAGTTCTATGTTGCTGAACAAATTTTATTCATAAATATACAACTTAAACTATTCGGACTCAGCACTTCCTTACATCCGGCACGATTCCGCACTCGGCAAAAGGATCCGGCTTGGCCTCCTTCTTGGCGCACGGCGGGCACTCCACGCAGCAGAGATCGTCCTTGGCAGTGGCCTTCAGCAGTCCGTCGATATTCTCGCCCTTCGCCGGCTTCAGGTTCGTGCCGGAATTCACGCGGGCAGCAACCTCGCTCATCTTGGTCTTGGAGGAGGAGGACCTGGGCTGCGTGTACTTGGGCGCGTCCGGCGGATTGGGTCTGCCCCAGAAGTCACGGGGCACATCCCAGATGATCAGCGAACCGTCCGTGCTGCCGGTAACGAACATGGTCATGCAGGGACTGTAGGCACAGCTAATCACCGAAGAGGCGTGCTCGGAGCCCAGTCCCACCACGGCGCCGCTGTTGTAATCCCAAAGCTTCACCTGCAGATCGCTGCCCACGCTGATGAAGTAGTCCCCGGTCTCGTTGATGGCCACGCAATTAACGGAGGACTTCTTGGAGGCAGTCAGTTCCCGGATCAAAGCGCCATTGTATACGTTCCAGTAGATGATCCGGCCATCAGAGCCGCAGGTGATGACCTGGACACCGGTGGGGAAATATGAGGCGGACATGAACTGGGTGTTTGAAGTCACCACCTGCTTGCGGGTCATGCGTCTAAAGGGGATTGGGATTTTAGATTAACTTATAATAAAAAAGATATAACGATCCTACTTTATGTCCCAGATGACACAGGAGCCATCAGTGCAGGCGGAGATCACCTCCGTGTCCAGGTAATTAATATCCAGCGAAGTTATGGGTCCCGAGTGATCCTTTAGCACGCCCAATAGATCCTGACGATAAGGATCAATCTTCCAGACCCTAACTTGACCCTCGATGCCTCCCGTGACGATTAGGCGACCAGTGGAGGCCACGGCCAGGGCGCTGCATCCTTGAATTGGGTGGAAGGAGGTTGGAATTAGTAGGAAAGACTAAAAAAGTAAGACATTTACCCTTATTGTGAGCATTTGGAATGGCATAGATGAGTCTCCCGGTGATCGGGGTGAAGGCTCGAATGATTCCATCGTTCCAGACGGACACGATGCTGGTGCCGTCGTGGGTGAAGCGGACGGCCGCGCAGTTGAAGTTGTAGACCATGATGCGGAGCAGTTCCTGCTTGCGTCCAGAAGACCAGATGCGAATGGACTCCTTGCCCGAGGTGGCAAAAACGGCCGAGTAGTTTCTAGTAGAAACCGATTTAATTGAAACAATCTTATAATCTTCTTAAAAAAACTCACTTGGGGAAGGTGATGCAGTATACGGACTTGGTGTGACATGTTCGGAGTAGCTTCAGGACCCATGTTTTGATATTGAGGCCATAGATCTCATTGGTGTCGGTGCAAATGTAAAAGAGATCCGTTTTGGAGCGAACAAACGACGAAATCCTACCCGACACATGGGTCTTCTTCAGGGTGCGCAGATACGGCCAGGTGGGCCCCGGATACTCACGGAAATTGATCAACGGCACATCGGTGCGCTCCTCCACCAATTCGATATCGCCATTGCCGGCACCAATTAGCAGGCGTCCTCCTTCCAGGACATACAACGCGCGTACGCCGTTAACATAACGATTGCAATCCCTACCCGTTGGCTTTCGGGGATTGTGGGTGCCAAAGGCTCCAAGGATGCCGCTGGTTGACCCTGGCTTGCTCACAAAATCACGATCGCAACAGTTGAGGGCTATCTTCACGATATCCCCGGTTCCAGTGCCCAGGAAGGCGAACTCATCCGTCTTATTGATGCGGGCGCAGTAGAAGACCCGAGACTTGCTGGCCATCTGGACATCCTGCACATATAGCTTCTTCTGCTCGCGCAGGATGCTCCACAGGCGCAGATGCCGATCTCCGGCGGTGATGAAGAAAAACGGATTATTGTGCAAAGGCCGGACAGTCAGGGCATTGCCGGAAATGGCCCGAGAGGCCGGAGTCTGACAAATCGGAGAGCTGCCGAGGGGAGGATTAACAAAGAAATATTTGGACAACAAGCAAACTCACAATGACTCCATGTCGAAGACGATGACGGAGCCATCGTCCACCCCACCAATGGACACCACACAGCGGTCCCCGGACGTGAAGCAGATGGCCTGCACGGAGACCTTGTGCAGATCGTGACGGGCGATTTCCTTGCGCTGCTCATAGTCCCAGACGATGACGTAGCCCCGGAAGCCCATGTGGTTGATCTGGCCCGAGGCCATGTACTTGCCACTTTTGCTCAGATCCAGACAGGATATGGTGTTGGTGTGTCCCGCAATAAACTCCTGAGTGTTCTTGACGTAATCGGCGATCCCAATCTTGTTGCCCAGCGGAAAGATAATGGATCCGGTGGCCGGATGCTGGCGCACTCCATTCTCAACCTTTCCGTTGATGCCGAAGATGGCGCGCGGCAGGAGCTGCCGGCAGGCCTCCTGGTCATGGGCCATTCTTCTTGAATTATATTAACAAAATATATTTATTTCCGAATGTAACATATGATAAGGGTTCTGTGTCGGTTCTTTTTTTAGGCTTTATGTTTTGACGGCTTGTTTTCTGTTTGAAAACAAGAATTTTCCAGCGTTGCTTGGTTGCCGTTGCCAACAAACTTGAATTTCAGATTTGAATTATAACGGAAAAACAGTTTAAAATGCTCAGCTAGCTATCCCGCTCTGGCATAAACAGCTGCTGCCAGCGACAGTTGGCAACGCGGTGTTTACATTCTGCTTAGTTTTCGCAATTATCGCGGTTTTCCTTTGCCGGCGTGGAAGAAGGAGAATCAGAGAACTGAATAATCAGACGACACACATATAACGGTGCCTATATATATATATCACCACTCTTCTTTAATCGCTATTTACAGTTGAGCGGCGCAAGGCGAAGCAACTCAAATACTCAATAATAATTCTCCACTTGACCGAAGCAAACAAAGGAAACAAACATCGATGCCTTCTATTGGGGGCGTTCTGTGGCCCCTGGGGCTAACCCTGCTCCTCCTGGGGCTGATAGTGCCCTCGCATGGAGTGAGATTCCGACGAGGTCGCCTCAACAGCGGCTTCCTGGGTGACCCCAGCCACAAGGCCACACTTCAGCGCTCCCTGCCCGCCGAAGATCTGTGGTTCGAGCAGCGTCTGGATCACTTCAATCGACAGGACACGCGCACCTGGCAGCAGCGATACTTTGTGAACGCCGATCACTACCGGAACGACACCTCCGCCCCCATATTCCTGATGATTGGCGGCGAGGGCGAGGCCTCTGCCAAGTGGATGCGTGAAGGAGCTTGGGTGCATTACGCCGAGCACTTTGGAGCCCTGTGCCTGCAGCTAGAGCACCGTTTCTATGGCAAGAGCCATCCCACCGAGGACCTCTCCACCGCCAATCTGGCTTTTCTCAGCTCCGAGCAAGCGCTGGAGGATCTGGCCAGCTTTGTGGTGGCCATGAAGAAGAAATTTAAGCTGGCTGATGAACAGAAATGGATAGCTTTTGGCGGCTCTTATCCGGGCTCGCTGGCTGCCTGGGCCAGGGAGAAGTATCCTCATCTGATTTACGGTTCCATTAGCTCCAGTGGCCCGCTGCTGGCGGAGGTGGACTTTAAGGAGTACTTTGAGGTGGTCAAGGCTTCGCTGGCTGCCTACAAACCCGAATGCGTGGAGGCGGTGGCGCGTAGCTTTGCCCAAGTGGAAATCCTCATGAGGCATATGATTGGTCAACGCAGTCTGGATGAGAAGTTCAAGTGAGTTTTCCGGGGGAAAACTAGGGGAAGGTACAGAGAAGAATCTATAATCAAACTACATTTATGGTATTTCAGAACCTGCACTCCCATCAAGGACTCGATTGACAACCAACTGGACATAGCCAGCTTCTTTGAGAATCTGGCTGGAAACTTTGCCGGCGTGGTGCAGTACAACAAGGACAACAGTCCGCATGCCACCATAACCATTGACGATGTAAGCTCTCCACTTTGGACCTTTAATCCTGTAAAGAACTACAGCATTTGAATCCCTAGATCTGCGAGGTAATGCTAAATACCACCGCTGGTCCTCCTGTCACTCGTCTGGCCCTGGTGAATACCATGCTGTTAAAGGATTCCAATACCACTTGCCTGGACTACAAGTATGAGGCAATGGTAAAGGACATGCAAGACGTGTCCTGGGACTCAAAGACGGCCGAGGGAATGCGACAGTGGACATATCAGACCTGCAACGAGTTTGGCTTCTATCAGACCTCGGAAAACAAGTCGGATATCTTTGGTGGCCGGTTTGGAGTGGACTTCTTCATACGCCAGTGCATGGATGTCTTCTCGGACCACATGGATGCCAAGTACTTAGAGCAGGTGGTGTCGCAGACCAACAAGCATTATGGAGCCCTGCATCCGCAGACAACCAATGTGCTGTATGTGCACGGTTCCATTGATCCCTGGCATAGTCTGGGTTTGGTCAAGTCCACGGATAAGGCAATGCCTACGATTTTCATCGAAGGTAAGGATGCCCTTTGAAGGATTGGAAAACCCACTTTAAATTCTTTGATTCCTTTTAGGAACCGCTCACTGTGCCAATATGTACGAACCGGTGAAAACCGATCCCCCACAGCTGGTGGCCGCCCGTAACAAGATCCTCAAATATTTGGCCAAACTGCTGGAGGGCTACACCTCCATCCCAAACTGAAATCGCAGAAATAGCAGCGCCAGCAGAAAGTGGAGTCGCATGGCATTAAATCCTGGTTGTCAGCATGTTTTCTTTTATTTTGTGTTTAGTTTTGCATGCGTTCGAACATTAAATACACTCTGCTGCGAGTTAATCCTTCTTGGCCTGCTCCATTTTCTCGTGGAACCGCTTCCAATAATGCTGCACCTTTTCGTTCTGAACGATATTCTGATCGATGAAGTGCAGCACCCAGGTGCCAGTTAGGTAGATCAGGTCATAGGAGAAGGCAACCACGCGAAAGAAGTACTTCTCCGTCTGCTGCTTGCTGGGCAAATTGGCCACGATATCCTGCAGTTTCTTGGCGGCCGCCTCCTGGGCCTCCTTAGCCTTCTTCTGATTATCGCTTGGTTTCTTCTGCTCCTCCTGGTCAGCGGCCTCGTTGCTCTTTTCCTTGACGTTCACGCAAGTCTCCATTGGCTGGATATTTTCCAGCTTGCCCATAAGAGGGGGAGGAGCATGCAACTCCGTGGTGGTGGTGGCGGCCTTCTGCGTATGACCCTGATCCTTGATACCAATCGGCCCGGCAGACATGAAATTGGTCGGCTTGCTGTCATCCATTCCTCCCGCAGAGTATACGCGATAGGCATTGAGCACTATCACCGACTTGTTACCATTACGCACCTTTAGAGTGGAAGAGCCAGCTACGGGGAATATTTAGTTTGTAATTTACTAGATTTATCAGAAGACTCGGCCATGTGCTTTTGACTTACCCCAAAAGTGGACCGGGCATCCAGCCACAAAGGGGTTGCGTTTCAAATGGTTTTTGGCCAACAACGTTGCTCGAATCATTGTGCAAGTTTTTTTTTGTTAAAACGAATGCAGAATTTCAACAACTTTTTCCAAAAGGTTCTGTCAACCACGTTAACAAGCCGACAACGGAAGAGAGCAGGCCAACTGAGACCAGGGCTGTTATAATATTCAAAGGGAATGGAATTTCGGGAAAGAACACAATTCGAGGGTTACAAAAAACACGAAGCTTTAAAAATATAAATTTGTAAACCAAAATGATATTTTTGTTCTTTTTAACCTAGAAAAACAATTTAAAATTTAATATTCTTTGAAAAAAATACAAAATCCCTTGATATAAAAGCAGTTTCAACGTTTCAAAAAAGAGATTTAAGATTTTTTAGAAAGAAAACCAAATACATTGGTTTTTGTTTTATAAATTGTCTTTTTATTTAGGCTATTACTAAACATATTAGTAAGTTTACTAGTTACATTTAAGGCTTATAAGCGATCGCATACAACTGCAGGCCCAAGTTTATAAGTTTTTTAACACTGTCAAGCGCTTGGCAAAAAAATGAAATGCATGATAGCGCCAGGGCTGCAAAACGCCAGACAAATGTCGCGGTCGGAAAAGGGGCTGCTCTGCACTACAAAATTCTGCCCCCTTTGCGGCTGCGCCATTAGATAGCGAAAAAAATGTCTTAACTAAGTTCCAAAAGAAAACCGATTGAGCTCAGGAGGCTGGTTATTAGGATATACACAAGCTCATCGGCTGTCCTTTGCGTACTTTACATTTGTTAGGGGCTACGTTTTCTTTTTTAAATTAGTTAACTTACGGGGTGCGCAACGGTGGTTAACTAAATTGCAGTTGGTTAATTTGTTCCGCGACTACTGGCAACCAAATCGGTTATTAAACATAGGTGTGTGTGTCAAGCATATAAAGCATTTAAAAAAATATATGTATATATGGAGCATACAACGTAAGTGTATCGAGTTCCTTAGCGGGTAATGGAAATGTGTGTTGATGCGCGTTTTCCTTTAATACTACATACGACGCAAGGCTAAATAATGATGATCCCTTAGAATAAACCGATTTGTTTCAGATTATTCTTGATGATCACATCGGTGACGGCATCGAAGACGAACTTCACGTTGTTCGTGTCCGTGGCGCAGGTGAGGTGCGTGTAGATCTCCTTTTGGTCTTTTCGCTTGTTGAGATTTTCAAACTTCATGCGAATGTAGTTGGCTGCCTCCTCAAAGGTGTTGGTACCTGTTATTAAAAGATAAAATTTATATATTAAATTGTATTTAATAATATTAAATATTTTATTCTCACCTGTGTACTCTGGGAAGCATATCGTCAGGGGAGATCGCTTGATCTTCTCCTCAAAAAGATCCTTCTTGTTGAGGAAAAGTATTATGGAGGTTTCCACAAACCACTTGGAGTTGCAGATGGAATCGAATAACTTCAAAGACTCAATCATGCGATTCATCTCCTCATCCTCAGCCAAGACCAAGTCGTAGCCTAAGAAATAAAAGGGAAAAATATAAAAATTGAATAAGAAATATTTATAAAAATAAATAAATATTAAAATTTCAATAGAAACTAATTTATAAATTTAAAAATCAATACCAAAACCTTATAAATAATACCTACCCGACAATGCCACGCAAAAGATGATGGCTGTAACCCCCTCAAAGCAATGGATCCACTTTTTGCGCTCCGACCTCTGGCCACCCACGTCAAACAGTCTGTAAATAGAGTTAATTTATTAATAATAATAATCACATAAACACTATAATTAAAAAGCAACCCAAACTCACTTAAAGTGCAGCTGCTTGCAGGAGAAATGCGTCTCTATAATGCCAGTGGTCTTGACTCGGGTACGGAGCACATCCTGCTGGGTGGGAATATAGTTGGGCTGCGCAATGCGATCCAGCGAGTTGAGGTAGTAGCCCGCCGAGTCGTTCAGCTGATATTCCCGAGAACGGGCGAAACTCTGCTGTACACCGCCATCTGCCCAGAGTTTCTTCATTAGGAGAACAATCTCGGGCAGCAGGATGCCCTCATCCGCGGCGGAGGCATGTGTGAAGAACTGGCGGGCAATGTCCGTTTTGCCCGGATCTGCAAACTCAATCTTTAGGCGTCCCATGGCCCGGATAATGACCATCAGGCTCTGCACAGTATTGCTGTATACCACGCGACGATACTCCTCGCATTCCTCCTGCGAGTAGCCAGTCTCGTGGATGATCTTCATCTGTTTCACTATTGTGGATTTGCCAGATTCGCCGGCACCTAAAAGAAATAATAATAATATATATTAATATACAGAGAATTTTATTCTATTGCTTAAATATTTTTATTTCATTTTATTTTGTTCAAAAGTATAAAGAAACAAAGAAACATAAAGAGTTCTGAATTTCGTAAAGCAGCCTTACTTTTAAAATTGTATTAAATTTGACCTTGAATCATTAATGCTTTGAATCATACATTTTTAAATAGCAAATTCTCTGATTTTTCCCATAAAATGTATAAGCTTTTAACTTTGAAAGTTACCCAGAGGCAGGATTATATTTATAGCTTCACTCTGAGACTGTACTTAAGAGTGAAATTCTAAGAAAAATAATCCAATTAGAGGGTAATTTAAATTTTTAAAATTTTAAATATTATTTAAATAATATAAGTACTACCAAGAGTTAAGAAAGAAGCTGAAAAACATTTAGATGGCTTCCACAGAAGGGATGTGAGCTCATTCATGCAAAATGCTTCTCCCCTGTGGGCGTGACCTGTCCATAACTAATCGAAATATCACGTTCGTTGCCCCAAAAGCTGAATGAATCGATGAGTGTACGTATGGGAATGGAAAGAGGTGGATCTGATCTGAAGCTGGGGGGGGGGGGAATGAGAGGAGGAATTTATGAATGAAAACGAAGCCAGAAAACTCGCTCAATTGGCGGGATCAAGAGGCCAAAAAGCTGCCGGTTTGCGCTTAATTGCGCTGGTCATGTTGAACTGAATGAATCTTGAGCATGAGTAAGATACAACTATTAGAAAATTGAATGGAACAGGAAAACAAAGAAAATAGGGGTCACAAATATTTATAAGAAATAAATTAATTTGTTTTTTATATATTTTTTGCAATCTTAATAATTCTTTTCTGAAGTTCTGTTGTCATGGACATTCCTTTTTAAATATAATCGCCAAGCCCTTACTCAGGTTCATTGAACCTCCAGCCGGCTCCCGTTGATTCTCAACGGCTATCAAAACCCGGGGGAACTAAAGCCGACACAGTTTGCCTTTAAAAACTTTCAATTGTAAAATGAGACCTGACCGTCGAGAGCTTTAATAATAAACAAACACACTCGCCTGCCGTCTGGCTGACCACATGAGTTTAATTTCTGTTTCGAATGATAAAAAACATAATCACATTACGTGTTTACCAGTTTCCCTTTTCGATGAAGACAGCTCAGCAATATAATAGAGGAAAAAATGGCAAAAGAAAAAATAATACAAAAAAATTGGCAACTCTTGTCGCTGAGCTACAGCTACCGGTCTAAGTTTTATTTCAGTTATCTAGCGTTATACGAGTGTTTCTGTGGGTATTGCAACAATGGCGCATTAAGCCGCCTTTTTGCTGCAGTTTGGGTCCATTCCCAGAGCCCATACTTTCGGTCCCAGTCCCAGTGGCAGCCCCCGGATGATTAGGTAATTGCCAGAGCTCTAATACAGCATTACTTTCACTTTTTTCTACTTTCAGGGCTTGGATGATACTTGAACTAAAGCCATAATTGTTTTTATATATGTATATTTTTTTAGTTTTATTAAAATCATAAAAGTTTTAAAGCTTCTTTGGTCCGGACAAATCGGCTCGTTATAGTAAATATTAATCTCAAAGATCCCTAGAACTGGCTTCGTTCTTACACTTATAGTACATTAAAGTGCTGTATTAGTTTTTATAATCATTATATTAATTTCTATAATCTCATTGCTAAAGGCATTAAAATAAAAAAGATTCTAAATATTTAAGTTTGATTCTAGAAATCGTTAATTAAATAAATATTTTTCTTGTGTTGTTTGGAATTTTTATTGAGTAGAGAACACTTGACTGATAATGTTCAAAAAAAAATATATATATTCTTTAAAAACCCACAATAAATGATTTTCTAAAAAATAAATGTCACTTCAAGGTTAGTCTGGTAATTGTAATGAAAAACCTTTAGATGACGCAAGTCAACGAAGTTTTAAACTATATTTCGAGCCTTAAAATAAATTTGTAAAATGCTTTAAGATGAATTTAATTTAATAAGGTTTTCGTAGTGCAATGAAATCTCTCTGATATCCTAAAATAACTTCCTTTACAGCCATTTTTAAGCATTTTTTCGTAAACAAAACCCCAAAATAGTTATTTTTAATTTGAGGTAATCTTAACAATGCGTACTAATTTTGCAATAAACTAAATGTCGTAAAACAAGAAACAAAGACACACAACGCACACTGAGATAATGGCTGAAAAACACGGTCGATCGTCGTCACATAATGATGGAAATGACAGATCTGAATACGAATATGGACATTAGGCGACGTTCAAACCTGCCACTGCAACCGTATGGAAAAAAACTAACAACAAAAACCACAAATGAACGGCAAAAAAAGGTCAATTTAATAATAATAATAATAGCAACAAATTGTTTGTATGTGTATGCGTGTGTCTGGGTATTCATTTATCAATGCACCGTTAGCTGGGTGCCATAACAAGGGAAAAAGACAGGGAGAGAAGGCAGTCAGAGAGGTCTTAGAACAACGGCGGTACGCACAAAAGCGATCTTAAGCCTCGCTTACAAGCCCATTATCATCGCGATCGTGCTGATCGTGCCCCTTGCTCAAACGGTATTATAATTAACATCATTATGCAGTGGATATCGCGCGAAGAGCGAAGCTCTTCTTGGGGTTTTTGGAATAGCAGAAAGTGAGGTCTCTTCAAGCAGTGTCTTCTTTACCAAGTTAAATAAGCAAGCCTAAGGGATCGCAATTTTCTTCTATTGGTCATTATAAAAAAAGAGCTTGATTGGGTAAACCTATTTTTAGTCGTATAATTTTTAATATTTTGTTGGTTTAAATTTCACTGAATGGTTCTTTAAAGAAGTCCAAGTATTAATGTTCTTTTCTAAAATTCTTAAAATAGAAAAAAACCTATCTAAATAACACCTATCTTTATAAAGTCTATTAAAACCCAATCCCTACTGTATTACCCCCTTGGAGCGTGGACTTTCCGGGCATGTGCAGTCCAGTAATTGGCCAGGGTGATGATTGAAGTCTGTGGAATCATCATTAGAAGCGGTGACTAAGGCCCCATTGAGAGCCCCATACCGAAACAATAGCCAAAGACAGCGAGAGGAGAGGAGAATCGGTGTACTCCTCTCTTTGCCCGTTTGGGAAAGTATTTGCGCCATGAGTAATCCGTGTTAAATGGCGCCTGAAAGTCAGTTATCGGAGGTGGCGGGAAATGTGTTAATCAGCGGCGCCAGAGTGTAAAATTGTGCGGATCCACTAAACAAGTAAACAATTAAATCAGATGGAATAGGGCCGTGCAACGGAAACCCCCACCCTCGACCAATGATGACTTTCACGCAAAATCTTACTTATCATAAATTTTTCCCCCCCCCGACTTTCTTATATAAATTATTACGGTTTCATCAATTATTTAACTGTTTATATGGTTGGAAATTGACGTATAAGGTCGTTTAGCGATAATTTTGATAAGAGAAATGATACTTTCAGGGTTTGTGAGCGAGTGAGTGTGTTTGTTTGTATGTGAATTCTTAAAAATTATAAAAAATATATACGAATTTTGTAGATTAAGTCGCTGTGTTGACAGTCTGCTTGTGCTTCGATTTTGATATTGGTGCGCCCCAAGCATGACATTTGTTTTGTTTATATAGTATATTACTTTTTTTTTAAGATATATGTACATATATTATATGAGAGAAGCTTACTCATGCCCCAAATGCGGCGGCTTAAGTATACATTCTTTCTCCGCTCTCACTCTCTCGATGCAAATATCGTTAAACATTAATTCGCATTCTTTTTGCCTGAACACGAATTTTTATCTGCTTGTAGACTTATGGAGTGAAAAAAAAGAAACTCAACTGAAAGTTGTAGTTTTTCAATTGAATGGCGTGCAGAAAGGGAAAAAAAGAGAGAGGGCAGGGCGAGTGTAATATAAATTGAGTGTCAGACCAGCAGAGGAGCTTTTTATTAAATCTACACAATAAGCCCAGCCAACAACGTTGGGGGCTGTCAATTCCGAATCCAATTTGAGAAGCTGTGGCTGCTGGGGCACGGAGAAAAATAATTTACCACGTGGGAGTAATTTTAAAATTTATTAAATAATGTTTTGTATTTTTTATTGACTTTAGTAGAATCAGTATTCTTTCAGCTGATTTATCCAGCGTGAAATCACGTTAAGTTCTCTAGAAATATTTAAGAGATTAAAGTTCTGTGCAACTTATGTCAAACAGGAAAGGAAACTAACTTCGGGAAGCCCACATTTGTATACCCTTGCAGTTTGCAATAGGATCGTGGCATCGAATCAAAAATCGTTCATATTAAGCCAAAAATGCATCAATTTCAATTCGGAAAACATTTCTGTCCTAGTTTTTTATAGGTCAACAAATCTACACACCAAATTTAATTTTTTAAGAAATTAAAATTTTTTGTCAATTTGTGACAATTTTAATGATGTAACCCTTATCAAATTTTGAAAAAATTGGAAAAAATTAGATTTTTTTCCCACACGGCTAGAAAGATTCCCCTGTTAATGCTGATCAAGAATATGTAAGGTTTATGGAATCGGAAATGAATCCTTCACTGATTTTCAAGCTTCTTATTAAAAATATAATACCTTGCAAGGGTAAGAAATTGGTATTCTTCTATAGCCAACAATAATAAATATATATTTTTGCCTAAACTATTTTCTCTTAATATACCTAATGTAAATACCTATTTTCTTGCCGTGTAGCTATGGCAGCTGCATTTGGTTGCGGGGCCATTTATTTGCGCTAATATCGTTCACCCCACTTGAAATGTCAGCGAACAAATAACAAAGCAACAATAACAACACTAACAAAAGCAGCAACAACAACGAATGGCCAATTACTCAGCTTCGAGAGTGGGAGAGTCAGCCACAAAGAGAGAGCGCAGGCGCAGCAGCAGCAGCAGAAGAAAACAACAAATACAGCAGAAGAGATCAGAGAGCAGTTTTCGTTATAAAATAACAGAAGTGCAAACACACTCTCACACACACACGCACAACAACAATATCAACAATTAAACCAAGTGCAGCGGCAGCGGAAAAATGTTAGCCTGAAATGCAACTAGTGCAAGGTGCTTTCTGGCCTCAGCCGTCAACCTGCATCAACTTACACTGGCCAACCTGGTAACTTTTCAGCTGGAAAACCAGCAGGGGAAATGTGCGATAAGATTGAATAAAAGAGGAATAAGAATACATATTGTGGGGGTTGAAAACTCAAAACTCGCAAGTTCTATACTTTTTTCCAGGCATTTCTTTTTGCCTTTTTAAAACCGGTTTTTGGTGACTTCTTTATGTCCCTGGGAAACATTTGGATTTTAGTTTTTAGGGACAATTCATAATGGGAAGGAAAATAAATATTTACCTAAAATGTAAGATTTTCTTAACTTCAAATTTTATATTTGAAGTTGGGGTTTAATGAATTTTATGCGAGATTTAGCGTTTTCAGGACTTTGAAAAAAGGGGTATTGCTGTGTTCTTATTATCCAATGACCACTGTACGTTTTCGCCTGCCTCTGGGTGATGCCTTAGTCATCTCGGGTCGCTTCATTAGTAAATCAACAGCAGTGCAACACAATATCGCAGAAAAAGCTGGAGAAAAGCCTCAACTGCATTGTTTTTCGAAAATGAATGGCAATGAAAATGAAAAGTACACAGGCACTATCGTCGTTTCCATATCGTGTGTGTCTGTCTGTTAATAAAGTAGATATGTATAGGTGTGTGGAAATTTTAATTGCAGAAGGTTAGGTCGCAGTAGAGGCATTTCATTTCGTTTCGCTGCCTTTGCCGCAGAGGTCGGGTCACCAATGCTATGAATTGCGATGCGATACGATGGCGCCTCGATGCTTCAATGGGTTCTTGCCTCCCTCCGTAAGAAGAAACCAATGCAACCAGAGCTAGAACCACCGATAACCAAGCCTCGTATCAAAGCGCCACAAACATGCGGCGCCCCACTTGTTCTGGCGGCGGCAAGGCGATCAAATCCAAAAGATCTGAAGAACAGTGCGTGCCAGAAGACGAGAATAGAGAACGGAGGAGAGCCAAGACATTTGGTTTCAATTTACGTTCAATTTTCTTATCGCCAACGAAATATTGGACGCAGACATTGCATAATGTGCACTCAAACAAACAGTTGGAACTGCCTTAATAGAATTTACAAGGTTTTCTTTTACAAATATATTGGGTTTAAAGAAAAGCAAATAAATTATATTTTATTTTGATGTATTAAATTAAACATCAAAATATGCTCTAAAATATAAAAAAAAAATATTTTAAAAATCTATTTATAATTTCTATTTTATGGGAACTCACTTAAAATATTAATTTCTAATCACAAACCAAGGTTACTGGAGGAATGAGAATGTTTAACAAGCAAGCATGGGAGATAGCACTTATCACATAAACTACAAGCACTAAAGGATTGTTGGGGCTTCCCAAATTCTCGTACGTTATTTTTTTTTTGTGCCAAATCCCACTTAAAATCCATACTTTTGAGCAATAAAACCTTTTTCCGCTATAGTAAAAATCAGAAATAGATCTTAGGCGAGTATAAATGTATAACTCCAATAGAACTAACAGTTGTCCGCCAGACGCTGGAAGGCGTTGGAAGGAGGGGGTTTTCCCTAGGGGATTGCCGGCAAAAATCCTGCACCGAACTCACCACAGTCGCCGAAAAAAAAAAACGGTCCCAGCCGAAACCCACCCCGCCCAGGCAAAAAAAACGAGGTCAAACCAAGCGAATTTCGCACAAAATACAGATTTGATAATTAAAGTAACGTTAAAAGTAAAAGGAGAAAAAGGAAGTGGAGTAGTGGGAAGTAACAAGAAGACGCACCCAAGAGCAGCAGTTTCACTTCCGAGGCGGCCCGCTCGCCCTCCGCCCGCAGCGCCCGATCGATGTTCTTAGAGCGTTCGATGGCCTCTTTATCGCGTGCTGTACTCACGGCACAACCCATATTCGCTGCTTGTCTTTATCGCTTTTCAATTTTAATCCGCTGGAGCTTGGCAACAGGCACTTTCCCGGCAACTTCCGCACTTTTCACTCGCGTTTTCCGCACTTTTCGGCAGTTTTCCAGATGCGTCTGCGCGTCGTCGGCTGTACGCTTTTTTTCTTTTCCCCTTTTCGGTGTGTTTCCACCTCTGCGCCGATCACACAAGCACACAACACATGCGCACACGCACGCACACAAACACACTCAGAGCGCTGCAGACGCTCCTTAATTCACTGTTGTTTGATTTAATCGCGGTTTAGTTACAGTTCCCCGTTTGTTTTCGGTTGTTAGCGTTTAATTTCCAATCTTTTGCCTTAATTCCGCTTATCCGCCGATTTTTGCTGTGAATCACGATCGTTAGAGCTGTGTGGCCAGATGCAAATTTGGTTTCCCCTTAAAAAATCCCATATAGTTGACATCTTCCCCTAAAAAATCCAGAGTTTTGATATATTTGATATTCAAACCACAACTGAAATTGATCAAACACACTATAGCAAAGACGCGAACCATTAAAATGTTCGGCTCTAAACAAATTAAATTAAATATTTTTAGCGGACATATTTTATGTTAGTACAATATTAAAATGTAAATTATATTAAAATATTTATTAAAATAAAATAATAATAATAAACAGTTAGACGATAGAAAAT